>APFE030372764.1:208911-264099 GCA_000404065.3 Pinus taeda
TTTATTTATTTTTGTCATGGTTGTGGATGAACTTCCTATCGGATTGTAATTTTTGGATGTGTTAAATTTACTTTCTGTTTATAGTGCACGATTTTGTTTACACTTAATATTTCCATTCAGGAATATTACACAAAAACAGAAATGTCCATGCAAGAAGAAATTACAATAATAGGCTGCACTAGACACTATCCAATCCAAACTAGAGCAGGGCCATGCTAAATCAAGAAAAATAATCAAATAAAATAAAACATGACATTTCATCTATTTAGAGAAAAAATTTAATGGGGGGATGATATATTGTACCTCTCTCATCTATTGCCCAATTCATTCATTCAAGGGTGTCCTGCTCTGGTTTGTCCACCCAATTCAAAAGAATTACACAATGCTACTCTATTCTTGTTTGCTCCATGTACCTTGTAGCCTATTTTATACAACTTCTTAATTAAGACTCGACATTTCTCCCACCCTACTTGTGATAATTCCCCCCAAGTGTCTTAATATTTGCAAAAAAATGCAAAACTGAAATGAGTTGATCATGATCTTCCAAGAGCACTTCTTGGTGGGAACTAACAGGAAGCAACTGCAATTCAATGAGGTCCTACAACTTCATCACACTTCTACTCTGATTGCTGTGATTTATAACTAAGTGATGAAATCTACCAATCAATGCCATGCTAACAAGTAGATCATGCCCCTCTTCAACAATCAGTAATATACCATGAATGAAATCCATATTTTATGACAACATTTCGTCTAAGACATAATAATCTAACTATCTTTCCTTGTTTTTCACTTGCATCTTTGATATTTCCTTGTCAACCTTTCTTCACATTAAAAGTTAAATATCATTAATCTTGATCTTTAAATGCTTTATGGTAGTCATAAGCTGATATTTTTCTCCCTCGATTTCTCAAAATGGATTCTACTCGGTGCTCCATTATCGTCTCTCAAGTCAAACAATTCCTTCAATGCAACTCCAAATACTCTGTTTCTTGTTAATCTTGTAGCTTTTCAATTATTGACTTGTATTCTTGATTCTTTTTAACCAAATAAGCAATGTCTGAGCAGTTATTTTATTGTTCACTTGATGTCAAATTGGAATACAATAGTGATTGGATGAACCCAAGTGGTGTGTCTATATGGACAGACCAACCTGTACTTCTTGGAGGGCCAATTTTATTTTTGGAAGCAAAAATAATTTAATTTCAAAATTCATTTTCCCTCTCTTTTGAAGCCGACAGGAAGAACATGGCTTACATATTATTGGAGGGCTAAAACATTAAGTATGAAGACCAACAATAGCTACAAATCCAACAATGGACTCTTTCTTACTTCATTAGAGGCATTGTATAAAGGCTTGAGAGTTACAAGGAGTATGAGATGCAAAATTCCATATAGTGAAAATCCAAAAGAGAAGATTGCTTTAAGAGATGACAAGTTACAAGCTGTCAAATGTCAAAGAATAATGGCAATGAAGACGCCATATGGAGGTGTCAAAAGATGTGCAAGACTGTTATATATGCACCCAACCTAATGAAAAGCTTACTGCCAGTCAATCAAATTGCAGAGGACCATTTCAAGATTGAATTCGATGAAAGCACATGCCTCATAAAGGACAACAGGAAGCAAGATTAGTTGCAGAAAGTATTGAAGAAGGTGGTCCCAACAGATTCGCTCCTTGAACTCTTTTAAAAAAATATTGTCCATACTTCACAGTTTGCCTCCGATTCAACAGAAGATAGTTGTATTTTGAAGCTTGCATTTTCAGCAAGTAACATAGAGATAAAATTGCCAAGAAGATGCATTGTGATTCAACCATGCAATAGAAATTAGAGCACACTGACCTTTTGGTCCCATGACAACTTCACAAATAGCAAGTTGAAAGTATTTCAAAATATATTGATGACTTTTCAAGAAAAACCGGGTCTCCTTTCTTAAGTACAAGTTAATTACTATTGAAATAATCAAGGAATTCAAGTCTATGACTGGAAGGTAAAGTAGAAAGAAGAGTAATGCTTTCTTGTGAATCGTAATCAGTGAAATTGCAATGAGAAAATAGAGCAAAAATTCCAAAATCAATAGAGCAATAACAAAACGCAATTATAGACCCGAGGATATTCATACCAGATCAGCAATCGTAAAGTAAAATAAGAAGGAAATATGCTCCCAGCTATAAGATTAAATCTATAAATTACTGGGTTTGGATTATATGTATTGTAATTTCCCTTGGGAGAAACCTGAACTGGTCTAACAGTGAATAAGCAACTTTTATAGCTAAGACAGTACCAGCAAAGTTGAAAGTCTTTTGGTAAAGATAGGCTTCGGTTTTCCCTCATTTGTGATTTTCTTATAAAAATAGTGGCTCAAAAAAATGACAAGCTTACCAAAAATTAAATTTAGATCAATTACATATTGAAGCCTAAAATCCGTTAGAGAATATAAAACGTCAATATCCATGCATTTTTAATTAGTGAGAAACAAGCACAGTTTATCAGTCATTAATCTATATACAGCTAATGAAACACTTCCATGTGTCCTAACGGACAATAGTTAGAAAAACAAGTTGAACTTACAGCACAAAGTTTATTCATTCCTTTTGCTCGAGGTGCCCAAATTATAATAAGGTAACAAACATTATTGATTTCCAACATGTATACTTGATTTATTCATTGATGACCACTCCAGGAAGACCTGGATTTATTTCTTGAAGACCAAGAGTGAGGTCTTCAAGCGGTTTCAAGAGTTCAAAGCTCTTGTGGAGACCCAGACAGGTAGGAAGATCAAAGTCCTCAGGTCGGATAATGGAGGGGAGTATACCCTTGGTGAGTTTGTTGATTTTTGTGCTGAGGCAGGCATTAGGAGGGAGTTCACAGTTCCATACTACCCCCAACAGAATGGGGTTGCAGAGAGGAAGAACATATCCATTGCAGGGCTGCCAAATCCATGCTTCATGATCAGGGGCTACCTTTATTTTTGTGGGCAGAGGCCTACAACGCTACTATTTACTTGCAGAACAGGATTCCACATCGTGCCTTGGGGAATGTGACTCTGGAGGAGGCTTTTTCTGGGAAGAAGCTTGATGTTGGGCACTTTCGTATCTTTCGGTGCCTTACATATTCCTATGTCCCCAAGGAGAACAGGACCAAGCTAGAGCCCACTGCAGACAAGGGCATCTTTTTGGTTTATAGCGAGACCTCGAAAGCAAATCGGATTTATATTCCTACGCAGAGGAAAGTAGTTGTCAGGTAGGATGTGAAGTTCGAGGAGGAGAGAGCTTTCAGGAGGTCACAAGAGTTAGAGTATCCAGAGTCTCCTAACCAGCAGTTGAGTCAATCACAGGGATCCAGTGGTCAAGGATCAGGAGGTACATCGATTACAGTGTTAGGTCCATCAGTGAGCAGTGGCTCTCAGAGTCAGGTGGGTGGTTCTTCGAGCAGCGTCCAGGGCAGTCCACAAAGCAGTTCACGGGGTAGTCCACTAATGGGCAGTTCGCACAGTACTTCAGCATCTACAGGCACAGATTCATGCATGAGGTCAGTTGGTAGGCCTTCAAGAGTTCAAGCTTTTGATGATGATGAGGATTCTTTCACTCCGGTGGGAGAAATATGCTCAGGGAAGAGGAAGCCCAAGTGGCTTCAAGATACCTTACACAAGGCCACATCAGTTGCTGGGCCAAAGAGACAGGTTAGAGAGAGTAAACCACATGAGTGTTTTTGTAGTTACATGGCATTGGTAACAAGCATTGTTGACTCCAAGCCTTCTAGTTATGAGGAGGCAGCCAGCCAATAGATCTGGAGAGAAGCCATGATGGAGTATTCTTCTATTATAAAGAATGATGTTTGGGAGGTAGTGTCAAGGCCTAAAGGTAAATCGGTTGTTACTTCCAAATGGCTCTACAAGATAAAGCATGTTGCAGATGGCAGCATCGAGAAGTTCAAGGCTCGATTTGTGGTGTGAGGGTTCTCACAGGTAGAGGGAGTTGACTATGAGGAGACCTTCGCTCCTGTAGCTCGATATACATTTATTTGCTCCATTATATCGATTGTAGCAGAGATGGGTTGGAAGATCCACCAGATGGATATGAAGATCGCATTCCTCAATGGCTTCATTCAGGAGGAGGTTTATATTGAGCAGTTGCAGAGCTTTGAGGTGCATGGGAAGAAGTCCCATGTATGCAGATTGACAAAGGCACTCTATGGCCTGAAGCAAGCTCCTAGAGCTTGGTACTCGAGGATTGAGACATACTTGCAGCAGTTGGGTTTCACAAAGAGTGAGCCTGATTTTAACCTATACTTCATTGTGGTGGGTGAGGAGCCTCTCATTCTGGTGTTGTATGTTGATGACTTGATCATCACTAGTGCAGAGAGACTCATTGAGGGCTGCAAGAGAGATCTTGCTTTAGAATTTGAAATAAGGATATCGGCTTGATGCATTATTTTTTGGGATTGGAGGTGTGGCAGGAGGAGGGGCATTTCTTCCTGGGACAAGGGAAGTACATTGTGGATATTCTTAGCAGAATTCACATGGAGGACTGCAAACCCATGTCTACACCTATGAGCACTAATTGGAAGAAGCTTCACGCCTCTGATTTTGAGTTGGTGGATCCTACTCTATACAGACAATTGATTGGTTGTTTGATGTATCTGGTCAACACTCGACCAAATATATGTTTTGAAGTTAACACTATGAGTCAGTTCATGTGTGAACCCAGGAGAGTGCACTGGGTGGCTGCAAAACACATTCTTTGTTACTTGTAGGGGACAGTGGATTTTGGTCTGGATTATAGACAGGGTGATGGAGTGAGACTGGCAGGGTACACGGATTCAGATTGGGCAGGTTGTGCTTCAGATAGGAAGAGTACTTCCGGGTGTTGTTTTGGGTTGGGTTCTACAGTTGTGTCGTGGATCAGTCAGAAACAATAGTCAGTTGCATTGAGTTCAGTTAAGGCAAAGTATATGTCTGCTAGTTTGGCTAGTTGTGAGGCCATATAACTTCGCAAGATGTTGTTTAGTCTATTTGGTCAGGCATTGAGACCTTTAGTAATTTACTGTGATAATCAGAGTTGCATAAAACTCACAGAGAATCCAATTTTTCATGACAGGTCAAAGCATATTGAGATCAAGTATCACTTCATTAGAGACTATGTCCAAAAGGGAGCTATCAAGCTTGAGTACATTTCCACAAATGAGCAAGTAATGGACGTTTTCACCAAAGCCTTACCACAGGGCAAGCATGTATACTTCAAAGACAAAATGGGAGTGGTGAGAAACACTTTCATCGATAAGGAGGAGTGTTAAAATTTGGGTACCAGAGGACAAGTGGTTCCCTAAGGCTTTGATCTTTGGCCTAGGGAAAAGTGTCCAAATTTATTTTTTACTTTTCTCCTAAGTGACTTTATAAGTGGCAAAATCAATTTAATTTAAAAGTGACTTTATAAGTGGTAAAGTTACATTCTAATTTAGATGTGACTTTATAAGTAGTAAAGTTACATTCTAATTTAAATGTGACTTTATTAAAGTGAATGAAGAATTAGAAAGTGAAGAAATGACTATGGAAATAAAAGGCTAAGTGGGAATTTATTTAAGTGGGTGAGTTAAAAAATAGAAAGTGAAAATTAAATGCACATTTATTCTCATCCCTAGATCTAAATGAATCTCAGCCATTAGATATTAAGGTAACCCAAAATGTCATTTAGAGAATAAAAAGAGAAGAGAAGAGGAAAAGATCAATTCATTCTTTCATGAGCATTTGAGAGAAAGAAAAGAGAGAGCAAGGATAAAATTTCTTAGCAGTGAGGAAGTGAAGGAGAGCAGCAAGAAGACATTTCAGCGAATCTAGGCAATAGCGTTTATTGACACACATCCCAAGAAAAAATCATATAGCAAGAGAAAGGCACAAAAATCTAGGAAGAGGGACAAGAAGTTCTAAGCACATTTTTCGAGACTAGTCGTACAGCATTTAATGTTTTTTATTGCTGTAAAAATTTATGTTTTAGTTGTTCGCTTATTGGCACAATTTTCGAGATGGAGTTCAAGCACGAAAATCGAGATAAGTTGTAATTTATGGTTGCTGGAATTTTTACTGTGTATGTCAGTTTCTCTGTAAAAGCATTTTCAGAAATAAAAAAGAGCTCTCAAACTGGTTTTCCCCAAGAGTTGCAGGGAGTTTTTCCAGGGTCACATTGACCAAAAATCACTGAGTTATTTTATGTGTGTGGCCGTCATAATTTTGCTATGTTTTATTTCTGCAATTTCAACAGTCGTGAAATCTCTAAATTTGTGTTTTCAGAAAAAGTATTATCATTTCTAGATTTTAGAATTTTTATCATGCTTGGATTTAAAATTAAATGCATGGAGTGATAAGGAAAACTGATAACAGGAGTGGGGGTTGAAATTTCTTCAACAATGTGGTGCTAGGGCAGGGTGGAGCTTATGCAAGGTGTTGGGGCGTCATTTCAATCGGAGTTGCTAAAACCAAGGCATTAGAGCATCCTTCTAATTGGAGTTAATAAACCAGGGGATTGGAGCGTCCTTTTAATTGGAGCTGGTAAACCAAGGCATTGGAGTGTCCTTCTAGTTGGCATTGGAGCATCCTTCCAGTTCGAGCTGGTAAATTAAGGTGTTGGGGCATCCTTTCAATTAGAGTTGATAAATCTTGGAAGTTGGAGCTTCATGTTAATGCAATCTTCAAAAGATCTATCTTAAGAAGCATTCAATGGTTTTTCTTTTGAAAGGGTATCCACCTAAAAAAAAATTGTGTCTATGGTCTCTGATATTGTGCATTGTTGAATGGTGTTGTTGATTTATGTTTTGACCTAATGGTAATGTTAATTAATGCTTTGAAGATTAAAAACTAATTGTTTAAAAATAATTGATTCCCCCCGTATTTCCAAAAGATAGATTAGTGTGGATTTATTAGCCTATTATTCATGGGATAAAACTTGTTTCCCAAAAGATAGATTAGTGTGGAGTTATTAGCCTATGATTTATGGGATAAAACTTGTGGTTCAAACTTCAACCTTCTTGTGTAATATTGTAATATATTTATGAAGATGTAATATACAACAAAACTGTTTTTCTAAATAAAAAAGGGCAGATAAAACAATTTAAATATACATGATATATTGCTAGTATTATTGCAAAATTTATAATAATGCCATGTAACAAAACTACTTAGAATTATTCTGGAATGTGAGGATGGAGCACGAGGTTAGGAGGTTCAGCAAGGGTTTAGGGTAAAAACCCTAGTTTTTTGCTGCAGCACGACTTTCACCACCTACAGGAACCCTGAAGACCATTAGTATTCCGTTTCTCTGTTTCCTTCGCAGTTATCTCCATCTGCCAACGGTTATCTGCATCCAACATGGGCAATGTCATGGAGGTTGAGGAGCTTGATTACTCCAAAGAACCTTTTCCCGACCGCGTAATTTTTGGTAACCCTAACCTATATTCTCTGGCTTCAGGTTCACCTCTCCCTTCTGTTTCTATTCCATCATGCACTACTTTGGTGGTCTCTTTCCCTGGAAACAGTACATCCTCGCTGGTCTTTGGGTCATTGTCTATTGATTCTCCCGCCCTCGATTGCCCTCCATTATCTCCTGGAACCCTTCACATCCTCACTGCTAATACCCCGTCATCGCCCTCTTTCGAGCTAAATCCTTCGATAAACCACCTCCATCCGTCTAGCTCGACCCTGCTTTCGACACCGCCTAAGGATACCCCAGCATCTTGTGGTCAAAACCCTCCTCCCTCTGCAAATTCTCCATCGGGTTGTTTTGAAACTTTTGCGGTGAAGGTCAAATCAACAGCCCATTTGCCTCAGGAGGGAACTGTCACACCAAACCCGTTGTTCGACCATCCATCAGCGCCGCGAACAGGGAAGCGAAATACCAAGTGTGTGAAGACAAATTCAAAGGACATCACCATCTATTTTGGCGAAGGTACCACTATTGGGGAGGCAGCTTACATGGCTAGTACAGAGCTAGTTGGACATGCTCAAGGCAGAGCATACTCAGCGGTCATACTTACTCTATAGGTACGAGAAATTTGGGGGAGTATGCTTAAAGATCTGCCTAAGGTGCAGGTACTACCTAGGGGCTGGTTTGCTCTTCATTTTGCCAAAGAAAATTATACAGACCTGGTCCTCGCTAGGTATTGGCACATTGAGATGGCTCCAATCCTTCTCAAGAAATGGAGCCCTCTTTTGACCCGGAGAGGGAGCAGATTGGGGCGAGACCTCTATGGGTACGCTTGCCAGGGCTTGCACTGCAGTACTAGTGTGAGGAGGTCTTCGTCAAAATTGGAAATGCCCTTAGCACATACCTGGACCATGATAGAACTTTCGTTCAATCAAAGAATCAAACCTTAGCTCACATTCTGGTCCACCTAGACATGCAGGAAGGACTGGAAGAAAAAATCACTCTACAAATGGGGGAAATACACTCAGGTGTAGATCCTGGACTATGAAGGAGTCCCTTTTCGATGTAGAAGATGTCACAAAGTGGGGCACATCTTCAAGGATTGCCCACTTATCAAAAAACTAGAGGATCCTCCGAGGGCACCTCCCTCATCCATGGGGCTAGAAGCACCTTCTCTTAATCAATCTCCTAAATCAGCTCCAAAGGCACCGGTCAACAACAGCACCCCGCAGACGGATGCTGGAGAGTACAGAACGCCAACGCCCCCCTTAACAAGAGCTCGTGCAGCTGCCGAGACCACAAAAGATTCAGGTATTGCTCTGACCTCTCACCCTTCCTCATTTACTTACAGTACTTCACTTAACTCATCTACCATTATAACTTTTGTTGTTCACTGTTCACTAGCTCCTTCACTTCCCACCATCGCTCCCACCGCTCCATCCTTACCCCCTTCGTTATCCACTTCTACCTCCCCATCTTTTGATGGGATATTTTCATCCCATAACTACAACCTCTGCTCTCATTCACACATAGATGGTCATCCGACTCTCCTCTCAGGATTGGGACTTTCCCAACCTGGATCGATCATCCTTTCATCCCGTGGGAGAAAATCTAACCTCACAAAAGTCATTCAAAGGGCTGGGGCAGAGGTCGCCTCTGGAAGACAATTCACTTTGGAAGGGGTTCTTAGAGCACTGAATACCCCAGACAGGGTTCCCCCATGAAGTGCCTCTCATTTAACTGTAGAGGCATGGCTAGTGCCTCCAAGAAACTAGCCCTACGCCGATTATTTGAGGTTGAGCCTACTGATATCATACTACAAGAAACCCTAGGTGAGGCCGAAATTATCACCAGCACTTTAGCCTCCTTACTTCCAGGATGGCATTTTTTTGCCAATGAAGCTTCGGGTCGATCAGGAGGCTTAGCCATAGGGCTCAATCCTCACACCATCAGAGTGTTAGCATCCTGGGGAGGACCTGGATTTATCGGTTTGGATTTTTTCTCGGCAGAGCTTGGCCTTAACCCAAGGGTCATCAATATATATGGCCCATGCTATCCGAGAGAGATCTCCTGGCAACATCTGCTCAATCTCTCGATCGTATCCCCTGATCACATAATTCTTGGGGTTGCTCTCAATTTCTCTATTGGTTTTGGGGAATCATGGGGATCACAAGCACAAGTGGACTCTATTACAGGCTTCATGACGAACCTTTTGGAACAACACAACCTTGTGGATATTCCCATGAATAAGCCACTCCCTACATGGCGAAACAGAAGGGTAGGGGAAGTTGCACTAGCCAGAAGGTTAGATCGATTTTTGATAAAGGTTCCCCTTATGAATTAGGTGCATCATTATAAACAATGGGTGGGTTTTAGGGGTGTCTCGGATCACTCTCCCATCTATCTTGAAGTCTTTGGTCCCCATCCAAAACCCAAAGCTCCCTTCAAATTTAATCATGTCTAGCTACAAGACCCTAGTTTCATCAACCTGGTCGTAGATTTTTGGAAAGCCAACCCTATTGAAAGACATGAATCTTTAACAAAGGGTTTTTGCCATAATTTGATCCAGCTCAAGCACCTTTCTATTAAATGGGCCAAAGAGAAAAATCAGAGAGAGGATCACTCTTTAACTCAAATCGAGTCTGAATTGTGTGCATTGTTAGATGACCGCAACCTGGGGTTTATATCTGCTACTGACAAGGATCGCCTGATCGAGCTTGAAAATCAAAAGGCAAGGATTCTAAAGGAGACAGAGGAATCCTGGCGACTCAGGAGTAGGGCTATATGGTTACAAGCAAGAGATGACAACACAAGATTTTTCCATAATTATGTTAAAGGTAGAAAAGTCTAACACAATTTGGAACTTACCCCTACCTGATGGAGTAGAAGAAGACACCTTTAACAAACTCTCCCATCTTGGCACCTCTCATTTCAAGCAACTCTTTAAAACCCCACCTGGGTTTAATCGTTCTGATATCATCAATGTTGTTGGACACTTCCCCCGTTTTGTAAACGAAGATGAGGCAGAAGAGCTAAATTCTCCTGTTACATCTGGCGAACTGGAAGGGACGTTGAAATGGTTAAAAAAAGACAAAAGTCCTGGTCTGAATGGATGGGCGATAGAATTTTATCTTGCTTTCTATGAACTCCTGGGGAATTATCTGTTAAAAGTTGTGGAAGAATGTAGAACCTCTGGTTCCATTTACAATGTTGTCAATACAACTTTCATTGCCCTTATACCGAAATCTAATTCCCCCTCCTCTTTCAATGACTTTCGACCCATCTCTTTATGTAATTCTCTGTATAAGATCATTTTGAAAGTCATTGCAAATCGTATTCGGCCCATTCTCTCTTGCCATATTGTTCCCAAACAGTTTGCTTTCCTTGAGCATTGACAGATCCACGAAACCATTGGCATGGCCCAAGAGGCCACTCATTCAATCTGGACCAAAAATATAAAAGGAATCATCTTAAAGATCGACCTGGCAAAAGATTTTGATCGAGTCAGTTGGCTCTACATCAAGATGCTCTTATCCACCTTGGCTTCCCACATGATTTCGTCACCTGGATAATGGCATGCATCTCCACTCAAACTTTCAGTGTCCTCATCAATGGATCTACCTCCCATTTTTTTCATGTTGAGCGAGGCCTTAGACAGGGTTGCACCCTCTCTCCCTTACTCTTTCTGATTGTCATGGGTGGGCTCAGCAGATTACTTGCCAAAGTTAAAAGAGAGGGCAGTTTTTGTGGCCTCAAGATAAATGATTTCTACTATCTTACACATCTCCTATTTGTGGACGATGTTCTCATCTTCCTTTATGGGAGCATTTGAGACTCTCTTACCTTCTCAAAAATCCTTTCCCTATTCTCGAAGGCTACTGGCATGCATGCTAATCAAGGGAAATCCAATATCACTTTATCCCTCACTTCCATCCAAGAGTCTTGGATTGCTCAGCACCACTTTCCTTATTGTATCATCCCCCTTAACCGTGGTTTCAAATATCTAAGATTTTGGATAAAGCCCCTCAGTCAAAAAATAGCAGATTAGATTTGGCTAGTCACCAAGCTGGAAAAAAAGCTTTCAAATTGAAGTCACAGATACTTATCCAAAGCAGGCAGACTGGTACTCATCAAATCTGTCCTTGAGGCCACCCCTATTTTCTAGATGGTTTTGGCTTAGATTCCCAAGAATATATTGGCACGTCTTCAACAGCTTTGTAGCAGATACCTCTGGAATGGACAACAAGATAAAAAGACTTTCACATGGGTCAGCTGGACCAAGATTGCTTTGCCCAAAAAATAGGGAGCTTGGGGACTCAAAGACCTAGCTCCTTTTGCACAAGCCCTGGCTGCAAAAATGGGTTGGATATTATTGACCGGGCAGAGAATCTCTAGACCACTCTCCTATTACAAGTACATTTGGCCTCACCAAATCATGGATTGGGTTCGTATGCCTAGCTGCCCAAGAACAGGTATATCTTTTCTCTGGAAGGCTCTATTACACTCCATGCATAGCATCAGGAACAATCTAGTTTGGAGAATTAATTATGGATCTAAAGCCCACATAGGACTGGATCCCTGGACTGGGGGAGGAGGAAGATACTAGTTACCGAGAGATCTCATACAGCACCTTAACTCACATGACATAAAGGTATTGGCACACATAGCGATCAGATCAATACCACCATTTTCTCTCAAGGATGGAAATCTGCCCAATAGCTTGATATTCCTCCTCATTGGCACCAGGAATGGCAAGATTATATAAATGCTTTGAGTGAAGCTTACATCAGGATAAAAGAAGGACCAAATGAACTTGTTTGGTGCTTAGCAGAGAATGGCATTTATACCCCACAGGCTAGCTACCTCAACCTTATATCGCACAAACAGCCTAAGTAGACATCAGAATGGTGGAAGAGCATCTGGAAGCTTGGTTCACCCTCGAGAACAAGACTGTTCTTTTGGTGTGTCCTCAGGAACAAAGTCCCCATGGGGGAATCACTATCACACCGCTCGCTCCATGGCCCTCATTGGTGTGTTTTATGCAAAAAATATATTGAATCGACTGATCACTTATTCCTGCAATGTGAAACTCAGAGCATTCTCTAGCAGATTGTCTCCTCGATTCACTTGTCTAGGAAATGGGAGGATGATAATATTAGTCGAGCCTGGGAAAATTGGTGCAATCTGCATTGTAGCACAAAACAATTATGCCTTCCCCTTCTCGTCTGCTAGCATCTTTGGCTGGCCCGAAACCGAATCAATTTTTACGAAAGAGTTGCTAGGTGGCCGCATATATCAACCCTGATTATATCAACTTATCACGATCTGCCTGAGCCCAACAGACCTCGGCCTCAAAGGTCACATGCCCCTGCTCCTATAGATAAAAACTCTCCCTGGGCGTTTTTTGATAGTGTTGCACAGCACCATGGATGTGGCGGTGGATTCATTTTATATATTATTGAACAGCAGTATTATAAGGTTAAGATAGGGCTTGGAGATGGGACGAATAATTTTGCAGAACTTATTACACTTCATCATCCGCTGCATTTTTCACTTGGTCATAATTGCATGGAACTAAACATTGGGGACTCAAAAATCATAGTAAATTGGTTCAATAATATTATTGTTTGTCACTCACACACTCTCAGTAATATTCTGGATAAAGTGAACTTGTTCAAAGCTCAGTTTAACTCTATCTCATGTCAACATATTTAGAAGGAACATAACTGCAGCGTTGGCGGGCTTTCTAAGGAGGCCACGTTACTTCCCTGAGGAGAGTGGATGATTCAGGAGCAAAGAGGCTCAAATGAGTACTGCTACTATCACAAGGCTTACAATGATCAGCATTATCACAGGGCAAATAGTCCCTAATTTTTTAGTTTTTTTGGACTTTTCTGATGGATATGCACAGACTTATCTATTGTATATATAATTACAGTTTTTAATTCTTGTTATTATATCCAGACCATACAGAAAAGACATCACCCTACGTGGTGTACGGAAATTATTGTAGATAGCAGACATGTTTATAGTTTTATATTAAACAAGAACCGAGCACCCTGTGTGGTGATGGATGATATATGCATCATATTTTTGAAAAAACTGAGCACCTTTTTTATTATGGCCACAGAGATGGCTATGGGCCAAACACGGCATATGCTGAAAAGCATCTACAACATGTAATTTTTCAATTATAATGAAATATTACTATTTCTCCGGGTGATATAACAAAAAAAATACTGCTTAAAATTGAGATTTATTATAAATATTCTCAAAATATTGACTACTAAAATTGAAGGACTGAATATTTTTTTTGTCTTAGTGACTAATGTATGAACTTATAAAGCACTATGGTAAACAACTCAAGATATTAGATATGGTTAACTAATGAATTAATAAAGTAAATTACATTAACAACCATGAATGATTTATATGAGAGACATTGGAAACAAATAGATTAAAATATCCAACTTGAGTGGCCAAGGCATCTAAAAGCCAAGAGATATAAAGGAAAATATATATATATATATAGAAAAGTTTATAACAAGGTTAGAAATAACAGCAAATGTGTTGAGAAAACCCTAACTTCACTGCTAAAGATAGAAATAACATGAAATGAAAGGTTTATGGAGCAAGCTAACACCGGTAAGTTTTTCTAGTCCTAGAAAACTTTTTAATCATGACTGGACGTGAGGTACAAGAAAATAATTGTAGCATAATGAAACTATAGTTCAAAGCCACCACTATATCTCTTCAAGTTGAAGCAATAGAGATCAGAGCTAATAATAGTAAGCCGAAGCATGAGATCCGAACGGAGTCTGAAAAACATAAAGTTGTAAATATTTAATAAGAAATGCATGTAAACATAAGTATATAAATATTAGGGAACACCGAACATTCAGAAAAATATGTTATGATATCAGTTGCATAGGTTTTATTTGAAGACTGAAACTAGTACTCCTTAAGGTACCACCATAGTTGTATGTAATCTTACTGAAGGAGAGAAAGCAGAGAAGTAAAATAACAACCCTAAACAGTTAGCAATTCCAAAGAAAAGATTCACTTACAGGATTACTAGAAAATCAATATAAGGTCTGTAAAATCCTCAAAATATAAGCAATGCCCGTGCAGCAGTACTACAAGATCAATGTAAGAATGGGAAACACTCATTGTTGGTCAGATTCAACTCTAAGGAAAGGGAAACCAGGTAGAATGTCAGCATTAACATTCTTTGGTATTGTATTACGAGCATAGATTGGCCTTTTGAAACCAGATGTAGACACCACAGAAGAATGTGGCTGTACAGCTGAAGTGTGAGGATTGGAAGGAGCAATCCTAGTTTTTGGAAAAAGAGTGACTTCAAAAGTTTCACCAGAGGTTGGTCTGTTTTCCAACACAACTGCTTTCTTCGATGCATTCCCTCTTTGCGTAGATGAAGAGTGTATCCGTTCAGTATGTAACCCCTGAAATTTGTCAAAAACTGATCAGGTTGTGAATTGAACACTGAATTATGATAGAAAAATTATCCAGGTTGAAACAAATCTTGAAGAGAGAAGAAGATTCACAGCTACTGTGAGACCATAAAGACAGAACATGCAAACAAGGATGTATGATGCAGCATTACAACCGCTACAAACAAAGCATTTTGTTCCATGAAGGTAAATAAAGCAATAATCCAACAAATCTTCACGGGCATTCTCACCCCTTCCTTGTACTTTGAATGGCCATCCTGCTTGTAAGTCCTATATTTAGAATGATCTGGTATCCCATGAGCTATGGCATTAGTTCCAATAGTCCTTTGAGACCATTCACCTATTCCTGAAACTCGCTTATGAATATCCTGCCCAGCTACAAAACAAGCAAATACATAACAAAGTTATAACCCAGGAGTAACCCAGCTGTGCACTTCTAGTAAGGAAATAAATTTGAAGTCATGGAACTACCAAGCATATTCAAGAATTAAGATCTCAAATATGGATCTATTCGATAAGGTGGTACTACCCAACAGCTGAGAACTTTATGATAATGAGAAGCACGCTCAACAAACAAACCTGAAATCCTTTGCATCATGAAACTGGCATTCTCATGCCCCTTCCCACTTCCAATCTGATTCAAAATGAACGAGTAGATGACTTTGTCAGTCAGAAATCCTTGCACTACCCTTGGTAAAATCAGAGAATCCTTAGCTTGATATTACAACCATGCTTTGCAATATACAAGTTAATATGTATCCACAAACATACTTGTGGAGAAGGATCAGCAGCAGAACTTCGGGCCCTTTGGTATTTTAAAAGAGTCCAATCAAATATATAATCAAACTGAAAGCCTGTAGCATAACATGATAATGCGCACAGGGAATAGCATTAGAGTCATTACTAAAATTAGCAAATATGCAGAACCCAAATCAATAATCACAACTGTAGGCATGAACTTGAGACATGTCTAGAACATTCTTACTCTCTCTGACAAATAGATCACGAAATATCCTCTTCAAGTAAGCATAATCTGGCTTATCATCAAAGCACAGTGATCGACAGTAACGGAAATATGAAGCAAATTCAGATGGGTAAGACTCACACAATACCTGCTGATCATAAAACCAATCAATCATATATATAAAAGTTCACATGTTCCAGTACTTAAGTCTAGTAAACTTACAGGATTTATGGTTATAATGAAGCTGAAATGAGATAAAATTTAATGTTGTACAATCACCTCTATTGAAGTTGACATTTTCTTTTCACTGATCTTATCGTACTTGTTCTTTTTGGTTGCGGCTTTTAATCCCTGCCATGGAAGGCTGAAACCACCAACAAAAATATAACTATATAAGTTATAACTTATATCCTGTGAAAATTAGAAAATGAAGTTAACAGGACTACAGAAAACATATGGGTATAATTTTTCACATTTATAATGAACTGACCTTCCTCTTAAGAAGTACATCAACACATAGCCTAGAGACTCTAGATCATCTCTCCTGCTTTGCTCTGAACCTCATGCAAAGATGAAAGGAACAATTATCCATCCAAAAATTTAATATCAAATCACTAAACTAAGAATTTATATTTATAATGTGTAACTTCTGATAGAAAACCTAGCCCCAAGGGTTAGCTCAAGTGGTCTAGAGCCAGACATGAAGTCCTTTGATATTGTTGCTAGTTGTTGCTTATCACAGGTTCGACTCTCTTCAATTCCCTTGGGGCAAGGCCCTGTAATCAGGGACGACAGTTTACCTGGTTTACCATCCACGAAATGTGGGGAAGTATTCTGGGATTTCCCGTGCTTTCATTCCAAGTAAAAAAATTAAAGAAACTACTAATAGAAAACCTGCCAAAACACAAGTCAAATCTAGTTCTGGAAGCCCTAGACAAATGGTAACTCACCTATCCCCAGGTGGGTATTGATACTAGCATAGCGAGCAGTACCAGTGAGATTTTTGTTTTCCCTGAAGGAAAAACAAATTTGGAAATTAATATTTTACCCAATAACATATTCAATGCTTTGAGAGCTAGTATCAAAATAATGCACAACATTCACAGAATGCATTCCCCTCGAATTTATGGAAGAAGCATAAGCTGGAATATTTCTTGAGCCAGTTGAGATAAAAGTGGCATTCCCAGCTCAGTTAGCATTACCACTAGTGCAGCTTTAGATGTGTTCACATACCTATAGGGAATATGCTTATGATTATTAGCATCTCGATATTTTTTCGCAAGCCCAAAATCTATGATGTAGACCTGTAATGTAAAAGATAATATCAGCACCACCACCAAACATAAATCCTAAAGTGCATAGTGAAAACCCCAAAGCCTACAAGAAAACATTAATATGAAGGCTGCCTTAAAACATACAAAATTCTCAAAATGTTTGGCTGACAAATGCTTAACAATTATATAGAAAATGAATATGACCACAGACCCTGTGCACAACAGGAAATTGTTCGCCACATATGAGAGTGTTCCCAACCTATTATTCTCAAAGAGATATCTACTATTATTTGGAAAATTGTTAATCAAAATTTATCTCGACATAGCAAGAGGAGACAAAACCCATCTTGCAAGTACACAAAATCATGTTAATAAGATAAGATAATTTTACTAATGTCCAATAAATGACCACAAAAGTAGGTCAATGGGAAAAGGCACGAACATAAAATTGATATATTTTGAAACTTGTGAAAAGGCTTTGTGCTGCATGTTGCCTCAAAATCTAGCAGGCCTTGTGAGAGGCCTCACAAGGCAAGGGTCAGACCAAAATGCAACAATGAGGTGAATTGCCACAGTCAGCTCAACAATCCTCCTACTCTTTAGTGGAATTTCACCACACCGGAGGCTTCCCTAATCCAGGTGGATGTTGGTGGCCACCCACCTATCCCACTTGAACCCCCACAACTATCTCTTTCAGTTTTTCAGTTTCCTTAATTGTAGCACAATTTACTAATTTTGGCAGTTTTTCGGGCCCTGAACTTCCGGAGCCGTTTTGAAGCCCTAAACGACGTTTTTTGGGAAAACTGGGAGCAACATTGACAGAGATCGTATGCCAAAGTTACGACCTCGAGAAGTTGATGTACCAATTTACCCAAACGGGGCCCATAGTTTGGCGCTTCATCTCCTAGGGTTAGGGTTTTCCATTGTTTCTCAACAATAAATATGCCTTCGAGCCTCATTATAATTTGTAACACAGTTTAGAGGCATGTAGCCGCCACATCTCTTCTTAAAGATAAGCTAACGTCGCCCAAGCTAGTTTATTTCCATTTCTATTTATAAGCATATTTCAGTATTTTACATTAATGAAATGAAGTAATATTTCTGCTGCATCTCTGTATTTATGTTTATTTCTATACTTATTGTGTAATCTGGATCAGTGGTATCAAAGCGGTCTGCTATTTCTTTGTTTTTCTTTGCATGTCCCCAACGAGGTCGGGACATAAAGAGTTAGGGCTTGAACTGGTCGAACCTTTGCAAGTCCAACCTTGCAAATCCTGACAGCCTCCCATGGCGGATGAAAAAAAAGACGAGGGAGCAGGAGATCCTATCAAAATCTTGCTCGAAGAAGCCCTTGAGCGACAGAGGAACGCGATGATGGACAACTTTGCCCAGATCCTTCAACATCTACCCAGAGGCGATGCAGCTACTTTGGAAATGCCACACCCTTTAAGGTACAAGTAAACTTTGGCATTCCCATATTTGAGGGCCAAATAAATGCAGACGTCATAGATAAATGGTTAAATTTGCTAGAAGGATATTTTTTTGTTCATGATTTTTCCAACCGAGAAAAGTTTACTTTCGCTCTTCTCAAAGCCGCTCCCCATATCAAGCACTGGTGGGAGACCTACTACAAGAAAAAGGATGAAAGTACGACCTCATTGTTTTCAGCGGCACCCACTTGGAATTCATTCTGGGACGCCATCAAGGAGCAGTAATACCTTTTCGGAAGCTATGAGGATAAATACATAAAGTGGACCACGCTGCGACAGGGAAGGGACCAAGATGTGCCGAAGTTTAGCAACATTTTTCATACCCTTCGCACAAAGTTGGGTATCAAGGATTTTGAGCGCCATTTGGTACTTAAATACCGCGACTGCCTACACAGGTACATCTAGGACCAGATGGAGTTGCTGGACATCTCGTCGCTCGGCACGGCGTACCAATACGCTGTCAAGATCGAGCAGAAGTTTAAACAGAAGAAGCAAGACTTTGGATCCACAAATCCGAAGCACGAGAACGGCTTCCCCAAACCACAGAACCAAGGACAAAGCCAAGACGGTGTGACCCAAGACAACCCGTCGAAGCCGCAAGAAAAGAACAACACCATGAAGTCAAAGAAGGACACAGGAAAGTGGTGTGAGTTCCATAAGAGCCCCACTCATAACACAAGTGAGTGTTGAGCCAAGTAATCGTTGGTGGCCGAGTTGATGGCTTCAGAATCAGAAGAATGTTCCGACCCTGAGTCAGAACCCGATAAGAGGAATGGCAAAGCGAAGCGGATCATTGATGCGAAGCCCAGCGCCATTGTTGCCACCACCAAAATCCAGAAGAATGAGCCCGAAGATCCAGAGGAGGGGGAGCATCTTTTCCACTCACAAATGTGGGTGAAGGGTTTGCCGCTGCAATTCATTATCGACAGTGGCAGCCAAGAAAACCTCATTTCAACAGAGGTCGTGAAGCGACTGGACCTACCGACTACACCACACCCGCATCCGTACAATATCGAGTGGCTTCACGGCTGGACCTACCGACTACACCACACCCGCATCCGTACAATATCGAGTGGCTTCACGGCTGGACCTACCGACTACACCACACCCGCATCCATACAATATCGAGTGGCTTCACCAAGGACAAGATCTCCGAGTCCACCAGCAGTGTCGCTTTCCCTACAACATCAAGCCCTTCACAGATGAGGTATTGTGTGATGTTGCACTTCTTGAAGTTTGTGATGTATTATTAGGCCAACCATACTTGTGGAAGCGACATGTTGTGTATGAGTCAAGGCCTCGCGCTATTATTATTTCTTTGGGTAATACATTATACAGCATACAGGAGGTAGCCCAACCTACCGCCACTTCTTTGATGTTGATTTGGGGTAACATCGGATGTGCTCTAGCCACAAAAATTGGTGGAGGCTAAGGCACATGAGATCTCCAATACTGAGAAAGGGTTTGGGCAGATTCTAAACAGTTCGGGAGATATTAAAATAATTAATATTTTTAATGGAGTCCCTAAAGTCTAAACTTAGGGAAATTAAAATATTAATGTGAATTAATATAACACTGTGTTAGAATGGTCCAAAAGTCATGGATCAAGCAAGATCTAATCTTAGCCGTCGATTAGGGACTTAATCTCGGCCATTGGTTTGCCAATGAGAAAAGTATAAGAGAAGAATTAAGGGTCACTTGGAGAAAACACTGAGTTGATCAAGATTTTGACTTTCTGGGGTAGGGTTTATTGAGAAAGTTGAGAAAGTGATCAGAGTTGCAGCTAAGGGGCAGCGAAAACAGAAGCAGAGAGGTAGAGATAGTGTCGGGAGGATCAACGCAGCAGCTGGGAAAGCTAACGCAGAGGGCAGAAGCCAGAACTGCCGGAACAGCCGGGAAAGCTGACGCAAAGGGCAGAATTCGGAACTATTGGGAAAGTTGACGCAGAGGGCAGAAGAGGTTGACGCTATCCCTAGATGGTGACGCTGGGGTTTTTCGTGGGGCAAATTAGAGCTGAGGAGCTGCCGGAGTGTTTATTCGAGGTTTCAGCTGGAGCATCTAGCTCCGAAGAAGAGGTACTACTACCCAGATTATTTCTGTTGGGTGAGCCAGTTTTGGCACCCAGATTGTATTCAAAA
This sequence comes from Pinus taeda, assembly GCA_000404065.3. Classification (NCBI taxonomy): domain Eukaryota; kingdom Viridiplantae; phylum Streptophyta; class Pinopsida; order Pinales; family Pinaceae; genus Pinus; species Pinus taeda. The sequence goes on from APFE030372764.1 coordinate 229,667, forward strand.
ACTGCATAATAAATCAAACCCTCAGATAGTCGCACTGTTTTCCCGAATTGGCTTTTTCCAGGGACATTAGTCCAAAAAAAATGTTGTCACTTGTATGCTTGTTTTTATTTCCTTCAGTTGATGATCTGCAATGTGTTGAGCATGTACTTGTATTTATTTCCAGTGTTTACATGGTAAATAACTTGTTAATTAACAGAACAAGTAGGTAGGAATAAATCAAAAAGTACATGAAGTGTTTCTAATGAGTTAGACTTAGAAATTCCAACATTTGATCTCTACTAAGAAAGGCAGTAAGATCATCTCCCAGACTAGAAAATTTATTTTCTTTCTGTTTCGCTCTCAAAAGTAAGGGGAAGATCATAGCCACATCCATGGCCCCCGAGAATGGTTCCTCTATGCAACAAAAGCAAGTGGATATGGTCATGAAAGAATACAGGGACATCTTCTCCTCACCCATAGGGCTACCGTTGCACTGTCAAGTCAAACATTCATTCTATCTGACTCCCGGAGCACCTCTACCCAACGGGCCGATATATCGTCACTCCAGTATGGAAAACGCTAAGTACAGGCAGCAAAATGATCAGCATCAGGTACCACACAAATTTCAAGTGGACAACAAAGTCTGGTTGCATCTACAGAAAGAACGCCTTACAAGAGCCCATCAGACGCTCAGACCACTCTGATATGGTCCTTACACCATTACCAAGATGGTGTGCGAAACAATGCTTTGAAGCACAACATTCCCCCATTCCTTGGCTTGCACCGAGTGTTCAATGTGGACCACCCTCGACCATGCTTCCCACCATTACATCACACATCAAAAATTGCAGAACAGCTCACCAAGGACGAAGTTCAACAGATATTTCCCCATCTCATGGAGGCACTCAACACAATGGGGACCATTTCTTCCTAAGGGGGGAGGAATGATCCAGGTGGATGTTGGTGGCCACCCACCTATCCCACTTGGACCCCCACATTTGTCTCTTTCAGTTTTTCAGTTTCCTTAATTGTAGCACAATTTACTATTTTTGGCAGTTTTTCGGGTCTTGAACTACCGGAGTTGTTTTGAGGCCCTAAATGATGTTTTTTGTAGTCCTCAAATAGATCTTTCTAACGAGGTATTGTGCGCATCAACGGAGATCGTATGCCAAAGTTACAACCTCGGAAAGTTGATGTACCAATTTACCCAAACGGGGCCCATAGTTTGGCACTTCATCTCCTAGGGTTAGGTTTTTGGATGTTTAGGGTTTTCAATTGTTTCTCAATAATAAATAGGCCTTCGAACCTCATTGTAACACAGTTCAGAGACATGTAGCTGCCACATCTCTTCTCAGAGATAAGCAACCATCGCCCAAGCTAGTTTATTTCCATTTTTGTTTGTAAGCATATTTCAGTATTTTACATTAATGAAATGAAGTATTATTTTTGTTGCATCTCTGTATTTATGTTTATTTCTGTACTTTATCATGTTCCTATTTAAATCTGGATCATTCCCAGTCTTCACCTAAAGGTTGTTCTAGTCAATTGGCTCAAGGTGATATATATATATATATGAAAGGCTAAGCAAGGTACTTCTTGAATGGAAAAAAGACACAATTCTCTATGTATAGGAAAAACATAACATAAACAAAGCCTTAAAAAGATATATGACACATGGGTTTTAAGGTATATTTTAACAAAGGAGTATGTAGGCATGCAAGCAAGAAGAACAAGTTTGTTTAATGATGAAAACAACAAAAAGGAGATGGAAAACCTTCAATATAAGCCCTATGTTGAAGCCTTAATTAAGATTAGGGTTTTGTAGGGCAAAAATTACCTAGGGTTGATGATGTTGGCCCTACTAGGGCTAACTTAACCATGAAAGAGCTAGATTTTGATTTTAAAGGAATAATCAACATGAGACCATGTGACAAAAGCATCAACATCCTCTTTCGAGAGGCCCTAGTTGAAATTGGCCCTATGCCCTAGCCCTAGCGGCTTGCCTTAAAGGGCTTAGGAAGATAGAAAGGAGAAAAAAGAAAAGTTTTTATAAATTTTGACCACCACAAGGATTCCCAATGCCTTTCCCTACTTGGGTGATGGAGTCTTTAGGGCTAAATTTAAGAGATATCAAATCTATCCATGGAGAAAGGGGCAAAACCAATAGTTTTCACCTGCAAACCCTAGCTATATTTTTATGAGGGGAGAAATTAAATAGAAGAAAGTTTAGTAGGAGGTCTTCTATGGCATTCAAAGAAAATAAAATTTAACATGCAATGATCAACCAATATTTTCCTATAAAAATATGCATTTAGACATGGTACAATAGAAAAACCCTAGGCATCAAGTATCTCTTTAAGGTTTTGTTTATGGTATGATGTTCCTATACATAATGAATTCTTCGTTTTGTCCATTCAAGAAGTACCTTGCTTAGCCTTTCATATATATGTCACATTTAGGCAGTTGACTTAGAACACCCTTTAGGTGAAGACTGGGAAGCCTCATGTGTGGAGAAATTCCACCAAATAGCAAGAGGAGGATTCTTGATGTGACTGAAAATCCACATCATTGTTGCATATTGGTTTGATTCTAGATTTTGAGGCAACATCCCTGGCACTGTTGCCAGAGAGGATGAGTCTACCTCCTCATTATCTAAAGAATAAGCTTCATTTAATTTTGGAGAGAATAACTTATAAACAACATAGATTCTCTCCTAGTGACTTCTAAGTTGATCCTCATATTTCGCCTAGTATTTCGTCCGATGATACAATAGCTCCAAGAAATAAAACTACCTCTAAGACAACCACTGATATCTCCACATCTCCATTAGTTTAAAGGACTCTTGTGATTAGAAGTCTATTTGCTAAGACATCTACCTCTAGCACCATGGAAAAACCTTAGCTCCTTGTGGCATCCAAACCATTGGATGTGAGTGGATTTTCCTAATGCTCCTCACCAATTGCCTAATAAATATGAAGAGTAGCTTCCAAATTCAATGGCACTGATTTAGCAATAGCTGAGAAACATATGCGTGAGCTTTATTGGGCTATGGTTGCTAGGTTGATTCAAGAAGAAGATGTGGTTATGATGTTGTTTGCCTTGACCTTAGAAGGAAGTGTTACTTCAAGGTAGTCTGACAAATTGGGACCTTTTCCACCAAGCCTTTGACAAAAGATGGGCCACGATCAAAGAAGGCATACAAATCCTACACAAATTCCAGGAAGTCAAGAAAATTGATAACGAAAATGTTAGAGAATTTACACAACAGTTTGATAAGCTACTCAAGGAAGGCAGACCCTAACTTATATAAGCTAACCGAACAAACTATCCTTGAGAGGTACATAGAAGCATTTCCTAGACATTTATCATATGCTCTAAAGGACAAGTAGCCTAAATCTTTGGATGAGGCTGAAATCTTAGCTATTGAAATAGAGCATAATCTTAGAACATCCAAAGTTGATTCATTCGCTTAGCCAAGGGCTAGAGTTGAACCCAAAGTTAAGCCTAATGCCCAAGTAGACCCTGCCTCACAAGCATTTGCCCAAAAAATTAATAAAGTTACTATTGAGCTAATGCAAGGATAGATAGCTATGACGAACAAGCTATCAATTTTGGAAAGGGGAAGGGAAGCCTGTCATAATTTCCCTCCTCAACCACAATTTAACAAAGAGACCCCTCCCAAGAAGAATTGTTTCATTGGAGGCAATGTTTCACAACAAGGTGTACCAACACTCTTGCTCCAACCAATATGGTTGGCCAAGAAGGAATCTCTTGGTGTCAAACATGCAATTAATTTCATACCCAAGAGGAGTGTCCTTACAATCAAGCGGAAGAGGAGGAAACCCCAGAGCATCTCAACATTGTAAATGATAATGCTCCTTTTAACATCTTGCTTGGAGAATCATACTTCTCTCAATGACAACATGAAGAAAACAATGAAGAACTCTCTAGTAATTGTGATGAGCCAATCATGGCTATTGAGGGCAGAGAAAAGTTCAAAGGGTTACATTATTCTAGAAGAAACAATGACCAAAATCAAACAAGGACTAGTAGCAACACTACCCTTCAAAAGAGTGTTAGGCCACCCCCACCTCCTAAGAACATCCTAAAACCCAATACAAAAGGTCTTAATGTGTCTTTGGATGTTGACTTAGGGAGTGTTTTGGTAAATATGAATGTGCAAGTGCCCCTTTGGAATTGGCCGAACTTGAACCCCAAAGAGGGCAAGTAAAGAAACCATTCAAGCTTGAAAAGGAGCTTGAGGACCCTCCAGTGATTATCCAAAACATGTATAATGATAGAAGAAATGGAGGGCATGCACCCTTCTTATTATCCCTAGTGATAAAAATTTTGATTTTAGACAATTGTATGCTCGAATCCAATGCCCCAGCCAAGGTAATGCCTTTAAGAGTCATGAATCAATTGGGAATGGAAATCACTAGGCCATATAAGAATGTGTGTGGTTTTCACTCGAAGTCTACCTTGGTGTATGGCTCGATAAAATATGTTAAGGTATCCCTAGCTTTGATGGAAATCATAGCTACAGATGTGTTAGGCATAGGGGGATGCTCTTCTCTAGGAAATGGCGTGCCTTTATTGGTGGACATTTACAAATGGAATTTTTATATGCTACTATACCTAGAATAGATGTGGGACCATTCACCTTATATAGAGAGCCACACATGCCTGAGCATGTGGAAGACATGGAATCATTCCCATTCCCTCAACCCGTTAGAAAATCCAAGGGTAACATGCCTTCAAAATATCTACACCTCAAACAAAAGCACTTTGAGCCAAAGGTCCATAAAAAGCCTAGGGAGGTGAATCATCAGGGAATGTTTGCCAAGTCAAGAACACTTACAAAAAGTCGACATTCCAAAATAAGAAGAAACAATGGGTTTAAAGACAAGATAAAGGCTTTCAGGTTGGCGATTTTGTCCTTGTCGATAATAACCGTGTTCCATTTAGGGTCCATGGCAAAGTAGGAAATAGATACTTCTATATTCTTAAACTTGATGGTGAACTTCTATATTCCTTGGTTGGAGGTAACCACCTTACTTTGTTTAATGGAACCTAATGCATTTTAGATTAGTTGCATTGCCTTTGTGTCGCATTATTGAGTGAGAATCCTACTTATTCATTTTTCATGTTGTTGTGTGGCATTATAGATTAGATTGCATTTAGCTAACCTTTTTATTTTCATTATGGATTTATCATATCATATAAACGAAAGGGTGATGATTAGCATCTCGTACACATGCTAGCAAAGAAGTTGATTTGAGAGTGCAGGTAACAAGTCTGTGAGCCCAAGGATTGTTGGGGTTCTCATGAACATCCGAGCATATGGATCATGTGCTCTATGGTGAGCACATGTCCCCGAATTGGAGCCAGATATTACCCACCAAAAATGGGAAGCCCTATATGAGAAAGAAATTATCCTATCTTGGGCAGCCAACCGCCAACAACCTACATATTGCTCAATGATGATGATATGCCACATTCCTCTGCCATTTTCACAAGTCATAAACCTCTCATCATCTGGCATTCCTCTTAAATGAAGGTGGGACATCACTCAGCAAGTACTTTAACCATTTTGCAATCAAGTGCTTTTACTTAATATTTTGGGCATTCTAATATGGGTAAAGGGGTGATCTGGATGATTGACCAATCTTAACTGTAAACTTGTACTCTCACCTTACCAAAGGGGTTAGTCTTTACCCCTAGTCCAATAGGACCTCGTCTAAGGCCTTAGGGTTACAAAAGAGGCACTACTTGGGAAACTTGGATTTAAGTAGCATCTCCATAACCATTCCATACTTAAGACATTTCATCATTCCCCTTGGTAAAACATCCATCCTTCGGGTTAACTGTCATTATCTCATTGGCATTTAGCCCTTATACATCCACATCCTTAAGTTAGAGCTAGAACACTTTGCCTTGAAAGTTAATGCAGTCACAAGAAAGATAAAAGCATAAGATGACCACAATAAAAGAAAAAGAAAAGTTAAAATGTAAAAGATGGTCGAGACATAATTAGCGCATGGGAGAAATCCTAGCATGAGCTCTACCCCCCTCATTAGCCATCACCTAACTCCTAAGCACTAGATTCTCTATCTCATCATAAGGAACCCTTGCATGTTCCAACCCTAACGAGAAAGAAACCAACTCATCTTAAAGGGGTAAATAAAGTTATATCATAAAAAGCAAGCTTGGACACCTGAGCTATGCTCCATATCAAGTATTATTGAAAAGAGGTAAAAGGCACACCAGAGGAGTGGAGAAAGCAGGCTAAGCAAAGGAGTAACTCATGCCTCCACGATTGCTCCCTCCATTACATCTATACACTCAGGATTTGGACCTCCATCAACTCGTTCTCTGGCCATGGCACTTAACCATGAAGTCACTCCCCTTTGTTGCCAGCTATTGTCACTAACACCTATAAATTAAGGGTTGACCTTGGAAATGTCAACTCCCCTTAGGGGTTGGAAGCACCTAATAGGGTTGATTACCCAGCCGCCTCTAAAAAGGTATGGAACACTTTTATGGGACTTGGTCTAGTTAGATATTTGAAGGTGATCTTGGTTTGAAGTATCGCTATGCCCTTAACAATTAAGTATGGTCCACTATGATGCACCTATGGTCATTGTACCTAGTAAGTGGTTGCTTTCACTTGAAATTGAGACAGTTTTTCCAGGTGGTTTGGGACAAAGCAACAGAGGCCTTGAGGGCACACCTATTCCATTCCTATTCCACATGATGCCCAAACCATACTACACCTCCAGAGAGCGTGATGACCTTACATGATTTCGTATTCCACTCCTCCACATGATGCTTAGGTCATACTACACTTCCAAAGAGCATGATGACCTTGCAAAAGCAGCATTGCCCCTCCACAGTAGAGCATTGGGCACTTTGATGATCCTAACAAGTGATTGACACCCCAAAGCTCCCTCAGATGCCAAAAAGTTGAGCTCATTTTGCTTGGTACTGAGGATTTTTTATGGCGTACCCAACAGACCCATCATGCCACCAGGCTAGCCTTGACACTGTTTGATGGCCATGGCTTGATCCAAAGTGCAAATGTTGATGATCATCCCCACAATGATTATGGAGGGCTTGTACTACCTCATGGAGCCCCAATGCTAGAGAGATAGTGCACCACGTTGTCTAGATGGCACCCATGGAGATGACACAACACACCCAAAGTTGTCCTTTTAACACATCGGGATGCTTTAAGGCTTGATTTGAGGATGCTTCCTCAACTTATGGTTGATCATGATGACTGGAGGTGCATCTAGCCCATATCTTGCACTTTTGGAGCCTTATTAGTGCTAAAAAGACATGATGTCATGCTTAGAGAGGTATTTCTACTCGTGTGGGAAATCAATGGCATCTTTTGTTTCATTGAGCTATTGGGTTAGCTTGTGACCCACTTCATGTTTACTCGTAATCAAACTTGTTATAGGGATTTTAGTTGGATTAATGGATGTGACAGACCTCATATTCACTTTGTTCATCATCACTTGTCTATTTCAACCTCTTTTAGAGAGATCAACTTACCCTTTTTGCTACTCACTACTTGTGGAGATTTGATCTTTTTGGAGCTATTTCTATTGGAGACTATGTAATATTCCTAATGGAAAAATTAACAGTGATACCAAAAAAAATGTACAAGGAACAACAAAATAGACAAGGAATCACAACCAAAATTAAAACACAATAGGCACCAGCAAAAGATCCTGAACCATTTTATTAAACACTGAGAACGGGTACATAAAATGAGTTGAAATGATAGAACTTGGGCTTCCTATGCAAGTTGAGTAAAACCCAAAAAAGATAGCTTGAACCCAAATGTAGAAATGTCCCCAGAGTGATATGCGCACTATCCAGAAATATTTTGTTGTTAGTTGTTGGCTAGAATGTTGATCTCAGGGTTAAATACTACTTGGAATGCTCTGAAAATTTAACCCTAGATTCCTCTCACCAAACCCAGAAATGGTTTGTGCTTAATCTAGCTGATGAAGAAGCCCTCCAAAAAGGGTGCAAATGGCTCTTTGGCTGGATATATGTCCTATTAGAATTTTTCCCTATATATTGCTCAGAAAATTCTGAAACTTTAACCACAGACTCTCCAAATACCCACAAAAGCTCAAAAAGGGTTTGGGCTAATTCCAGCTAGCCTGGAAACCCCCAAATAGTGTGAGTTTCCCTCTGGCTAACTATGTGCACTACAGGAATAACTTTTTTAAGATGTGTCCAAATCCTCCGCTAATATACCACAAAAATTTCACTCTAATTCCCCTCTGGAAACTACCTTTTTCTCCAACCCAACCTCCTCCAAAAATAAGCCCCCATCTACTCATGTGCAAGTTTTTTCCAGTGAGTTCTGTGCATTGCCAAAAATGAGAAATTCGGCCCTCAAATAGTGTTCATCTCCAGCCTGCAAATCAACCCCAAAATCATTGGCACTAATGGAAAAAACCATCAGCAAAATAGTCAAAACTCCAACCCACAATAGTTGGTCCTCTAATGAGTAGCTTGAGTTGCTTCTGCGCCCAAGGAGTACACAAAACTGGATAACAAGTGCAATGAAACTTTGTGGAAAATCCTAAAATATACTTCCAGAACTTCCTCACTAGGGAGACACTCGAAGTTCTCTGAAATGAGGGTGGAATTCCGCCTGGAACTCCTATGCTAAATAACACTGCTCTTCCTGTGTTCAACATCTGCAAGAGAGTTCAAGTTTTGAAGATAGGTAGACAAAATATGATCAACAAATGAGTCCATCCTCCATTTATAATTTATCTCCATGCTTCTAGACTCCTTTTTAATATTATTTTATTGGTAGGGGCCATTTTCCACTAAGTGACTTTTGCCTTCATTTTAATAAAAATAATAATTTGATGTTATTCTCTAATAAAATAATATTGTCGTCATTCTCCAATAAAATAATATTTGTTCGTTTCTAATTAATATTACCAAAATTGGGAAAAATTCCTTAGTGATAACCATGCTCACAAAATTGGGCATATTACAGTCCTCCCCGCCAAAAGTTGCTTGTCCTCAAGCAATGCTTGAATAGGCGCTCCCTCTCTCTATTAACCCAAACTATCATTGCAAACAATACCGGAGTCCCAAATGTGCCACTGAGCCACCCTGAATCTGTGCACTATCCTGTCATAAACGAATCCCTCAATGCCAGAGTCCTAAGTCATCCTACTCAATGTGGAGCACTCCCTGCCCCACGAGACACAATCACAAAAAACACTCTACATATCGCTAGTAAGTAGAGCACCTTGATCACATGGAATTTTAACCAACTCTTCGAGAAGTTGCCCTACTAAAAAAACAAATTCATTCACTAGAGTACTCCTAAAGATGCAATCCAACCCTCATGGAGATGAATCCTCGCCCACTTGAACCCTCTGTGATCTCCTCCTGCTAATCATCCTAACATACTGGTGAAGTGCCTCGTGCTATCAGTGGGTCTCTAGGGAACGAAATACTCTCCGTAAATCTGGGACCTAATGGAAGGTCTATCTGATCTCCTCCTGCAAAAAATAGCTCATCCCTAAGGGTAGTTGAACTTCCAAGCCCTAAAATGTCGGGGTCTCGTGCTAATCTTAAAAGAATGCCACCATGGTGACAATGTGCCACTCTGACTATAACTGACTGCCCATCATGCGCATATCATATCCTCTACTCCTAGGACCTGATGGCCAAATATTTATAAAGACCAAACACATCCTACCTAGGCATCTCCACAATGTTAAAGACTACCCATCCAAAGCTAACCCTGATCTTGAGCAGTAACAAGGAAAACTGCCTTGGCATGAAATGATGGACCCAGCGATCCCCCGGGTGTCCACCCAAGGGTGAACTAGATCACTCTCTACCATGACTCTATTCATCACGAAAAAGAGTGACCTATCATCCAACTGAATCCCTAGATCCCATAGCCAAATCAGCTGCAACAAAGTTCTGACAGTTGTTGGAATCCATCTGTGCCTCGTCTTTGGTTCTTGCATACCACCTGTTGACCACTACGTGTTAATGACCCATAGCAATACACTCCCGTTTTTTTGCAAAAGGGATAACACTTGATCGATGTGTTTGTGTCGTCCAGTTATCATTATCAACGTGACTTCCAAGATGTTATGTAAACCCTTTTTGCATGTGTATAATGTAAATAATCTCAGCAGATTCGTGTCATGTATGTAACAACCTAGGTGAATCTACTTTTCTGTGACGATCTCCATTCTGGGAGGTTTTTTGTCTCACCGATCCATTCTCGGATTGTCGGCAGAGTTTTCCTCCAGTCTTACCCCGTGAAGTGAATAATCTTACTTCTCCATTCGTGCCTCCAACTTCCCAAAATGGGTAAGACGCCTACCGGCTAGTTACCTGTGGGCTATTATATGAGCTGCACAAGCTAGAATGGATTTTGTCGCTAGGATCTTAGACGAGTCCTAGTGTTCTTAGATTGAGTCTATGTAAAAGTGACTTGGGAATAATCTTAACTATTTGGTTAGGTTATTTTATTACAAATTGCTTGGTCTGCTGGATTATATTTGTGTCACAGAAATTGGTAGTCTGTGAGGGTATATTACAAATGGGTTTTCCCCCTTATGATGTAAAAAATATGAAAATCGTGATGTAAAGTGTCCTGAAGGTTGAAAAAATAATTTATCCCCTCATAGGTTAATTAATTGAATTTTCTAGCCAAATAATTAATTAAAATCCTAAGCCAGAAATTTAATTAATTCTAGGTCCTAGGTAAATTTAAATTATCCAAAGGCAAAATTCATTGGTCATAAAAAGTTAAATTTTAAAAGGTCTCAGGACTAAGGTAAATTAATTATTTTGCCAAATTTTAAACCTTTGATCCCTAGGGGTTAAGACAAAGTCGAATTTTATGGGAAATTAACTCAAATATTTTATTTTTTAGTTAATTAAAATGAATTTAATTAAAATTTTCGAATTTCCCCAAATATTTAAATATTCCGACAGATGAGATTAAAAGAAATTTTAATCTTCATCAACAGTCGAGATTGCTTTGACAAGGATCACTCGAACTAGCCATTGGAGAATTTATCTTTAAATAGGAAGTCATTTGTCAGTTGATCAATCCGATCTCTGAATCATGTGCTTAGCAAGAAGCTCTTGTGTAATATTTTTCTAAATAATAAAAAAGACTTTGAGGTTAAGTTCTGCTAGTGTTACTCTTCATGGGAACACTGTAAGATGTGTTGTTTCCATGCATAATTTCTTCTAAAGCCATTGATGATAGCTTATGAAGAGTGATTTGAGTACAGGTATCTTGCTCAATCGTTGGGGTTTGAATAATAATCTAAATTTTGAACGTAATAGCAAGTATTTATATTTGTCTGATTTTATTATTATTTTCTCGGTTTATTTTTTATGTTTGAATTAAGTCTTGCGGGGAAATCTTGATTTTTAGATCCTCACGCGTTAGGGAAAGTTTTCAGTTTAACCAGCCAACTCCTGATCCGTGTTTTCTGAAGAGCCTAGCAAAATGAGTCTTAGGCTTATCATAACATTTTTTTTGCTTTATTGATGTAGGAGGGTTTCGAGTTAGCACCTTTAAAATTTAAAAATATTTTAATTTATGTGTAGCATAATGGTAGATCTGGTTGATTAGAGCCTACATTTTGTAAATTTTGTCATTATTTTTCTCACATGAGTTTTTCTCAGTTTTAGTTTTTATCATTGTATATATATCGTTTGGGTGTTTTCTTGTTGTTGTGCAGCTACAGATCTGAGGAAGAAATTTGTGTAGAGTCCAGATCTAGGCCCTGGAGGGTAAGATCTGGATCTCTGGGGTTTATTCACATAAATTTGCAGAGATATTATTCAAATATTTGCAGTCTAGCAATTGTGAAATTCTTAGATCTAGAAATTTTCATGAGGGTTTCAAGAATAAATCTAAAGTAAAGGAATTTAACATTTTAATCAGAATTTCTGGAAATGTTTTAAGGGGTTTTTTGGCTACCATTTATCTAATTTTTTCGATCTTCTATCTGAGTTTTCGATTCGCTACAAAAATTCGAAATTTTTTTTAGAAAAAACCCCTTCCTTTTCTCCCCTCTATTGTTGCCTGCGCTTTCCATCTGCTACCCAAGCTCCCTGCTCTTTTGCATCCCTCAAACCCTCTTCGCAGCTCTACATCCATATCCCTTCCATCATCTCCTTCTCGATGCCTGTACTAAACCCTCACTCTTGCTGCCGCCATTGTTGCCAATGCTGCCCTCGAAACTTCATCAAAGTTGTAGCCCTTTCCGTTCTACCTTTCCTTGCAAACCTGTTGCGTCTTCCTTTTTCTCTCCTCAACCTGTGTTTCCATTTGTGGCTCACTCTTCCTACCTGCGTCCCTCAACCTGCAAACCTTTCCGCCGTCGCTCCTTAGCTCCCTCCGCTGCTTCATCGTTGCCACTTTCGATCCCCATCTTTCATTCTCCCTCGCCTTCAAGCTTTTATTCATCAAGCTCTTTTGATCTTTCACTGTCTCGACCTGTAGCATCCCTTCTCCGCAGACTCCCTAACACACGGCTCCGTCTCCCTTCTCCTCTCACCACTGTCAAAACCCTTCGAGCTTCCTCCCTGTCGTCGACCTACATGCAAACAATAACATAACTTTCATTTCCTTTATTATTTTACTTTAGGTTTTAGTTTCTTAGGGTTTTCCAAATTCGATTTTATGTTATTTAGTTTGCTTTGATATTTTCTTTGTTTTGCTTAAAAAGAAATCTAAAAAACAAAAACAAAAAATGATTTTTTAATTTTGATTGTTTTTCTTTTTCATTTAAAATTTCATTTTAATTTTGCTTTTCTTTTTTACTTTTGATATTTGTTATGACTTTGACCTAGATTTGTGTTTTGATTTTTTATTTTGATTTTTGTTTTAAAAAATATTCAAAAACCATTAAAAAAAAAATTAAAATTTTAAAAATTGTTTGGTGACTTTAGAATTGCTAGAGAATTAAATCAAAAGAGGGCTTGCGCTTTCACATTTTAATGTGGCCTAGGGCCCATTAAAAATTTAATTTATTAACCCTTTTGATTTGTTTTGCTTTTGTCACATTAAAAATTTAATTTCTTCGTTTACCACATTAAACTGATTGCCTAGGGGATAATTAACATTCAAATTTAAAGTTCCTTGGTGTCATTGGTGTTAAGTGTAAAATTTTAAATTTGTGGTATTGATTTCTCTATTGGCAAGTGCGATAAATGTTTTGAAAATTATATTGCCTATAGGAGAAAGATAAATTCTTCTAAGACCGGGGATTTAATTGCCAGAAACGCTTGCATGATAAAGTTTTGGGTGTTGACATTTAATCATTCATGATGTCACTATTTGTCACATTTATAAATTGCTCTGGATAACTTGTTTTTATTTAGTCTATGGTTAATAGAATATAAAGGCACTGGTCTAGAATCATTTTTATCTTGTGGTTGTCTTATTTGTATTAATTGTTTAATCTATCCATCTCAGTTGACCAGGACTTGTTCTAAATTCATCAAGTTGTCCATCTTTAAGTCTCCTAGAGCTTGTGTTTCATAAGTTATTCTCATTCATTCACCTTAGAGACTACCCCCCCTTGACTTGTCTAGGAATGAGTCTAAACGGAGTGAGTAAGGATTAGAGTGATGACCCTTACTCTGAGTGTTGTCACGGTGCCTAGTCACTTTGTGCAACAACATTTTTTGCGTCGTTGCCGAGGACAGAGTTTTTTGTTCTTAGTCCTCTCAATCTCTTATCATCATTTGATCCTTTCATCTTCACCCATTCATCTTCATCTCATTTTCATCATATCATCTTTTGTTTCTAAGTTAGATTTTTGTCCAGGTGGCGACTCCATTTCCTTCATCTTATACAGGGGCATGTACTAGGAGGAACCCAAACAACTTGGCTAAACCTGCTCCGGATCCTAAAACTCTCTATGACATCCATTCACTCTTCTTGAATCCTCCCGTTCTAGACGTCATGGATATTTATGAGCCTCTTAACTTTGTTAACATCTAGGGTTATCCCCATAACCTTCCTAATAATGGTCTAGACAAGCTACCCGCTTTCCAAGGAGATAATGCAATCATTGTTAAAAATCATTTATATGCTTCTCAGATTTGGTGGGCTAAATTCGCTCATGCCCATAATTATGAGGATGTGCAAATGAAATGCTTCGTCTTGACCCTTGAGCAGGATGTTATGGATTGGTTTAGGGATAAGCCTAATCATAGCATTGATTCATTTGATTCCCTCCTTAATGCTTTTAGAGAGAAATTTGGTGATAAGAAAGAAGATCGATTTCTAGCAAAAGCCATTAGCGTCATTAAAAGAAAGAAAATGAGACGTGTGAATAATTTAATAAAAGGGTGAATGGTATGCTTAAAGAAATATCTATTGATTACAAACCAACTGAGAAAATGCTTCTAGAAAATTATCTCGATGCTTTCAATCATGACACTTCTTATGAGCCAAGAAGGACCAAGCCTAGTGACTACAAGGCTTGTCAAATCACAGCTGAAGAGCTAGAAAAAGATAAGGCGGCTTCTGGCAAATCTGAAATTCCTGGGTTTGATAGATCTGTTGTTAAATTAAAAGAACCTAAAGGAAAAGAAAAGGAATCTAAAGAAGAACCTATGCAAAAATATGCAAAAATTGCTTAAGAAGTTAGAAAATATGGAGCTAAATCAAGCTAGGATGATTGTTGATCATGCTAAGGAGATAGCTACATTGCAGTCTAGGTTGATTCAAATGGAAAGAGCTCAAATGCATCAACCTAGGGGTCAGAATAATAATAATAATAATCGAAATAATTGGCAGAAGAAAGGTCAGTCTAGTGAGCAGAGGCCTCCTCACCCTCTTGAAACGAATAATCTTGTGGAGGAGACCTCGCCTTATCGTAGAGCATGTGATGAGCTTCATGAAGAGGCCACTTGTCCTATTATCAAGAGAATCATGCATCATGAGATGCTTGGGACAAGCAACCAGATAAATGTGGTTGGTAAAGAATATTGTTTGTTGCAGGAAAATTGGGAAGAGATCAAAGGAAATAATCAATCTGTCAAACCTTTCACATCTTCATATAGTATCAATAATTTTGGTCAAGAAACCGATGTCTTAGTTAAACTCTTTGGTGAAAAACCTCCACCTGAGCTAGTCCTTGAAATAGCTAAGGACAAGGGGTTAACTTACCAAAGGAGAAATCAAAATGATAATCCGGTTAATTCTCGAAGTCTTAACTTTGGATCAGCTTCTAGAATGAATATTGATTGAGTTTTGGTCCCTGTCACTGAAATAGTAAAGATCCCCTCCCAAAGGACTAAGTTATTGAATGCTATTAGTAGCACCCAGGTAAATGCAACTCAAGAGGACCCTCCTAAGGCTTTCTATCAGGATCCTCCCATATACTTGCAGAGTATGGATTATGATAATAAAGAGCACTCTCTATTTTTCATTACTTTGCTTGTGAATAATTATCGCTAATATGAATGTGTGCTTGACTCTGGTGCTTCCGCTTGTGTGATGACTAAGAGAGTCATGGAGCAGCTTAAGTAGGTCGTACTATAACATATGTGCCATGGATTCGAAGAAAATTGAAGTTCATGGGTTGATTAAGGACTTACAAGTCCATCTATCTATCTACCTTGATATCATGATTGTCATGGACACAGTTGTGGTTGATGTGTCTGATGATTGGGGTATGTTGTTGTTTAGGAAATGGGCCTTTGATTTAGAAGGAAGCATACAAATGAATTGGTCATATGCTATGATTCCTTCCCCTAATGGTCAAAGATATCTTAAGTTAAACAGAGAGCCTGAAAGGAGATCCATGTGGAAGATCCTAAAAGTCCCCACAATGAAATCATAAGTGAACAACCTAGCCTAGGGAATCATGCTATCCTGTCTAATTCTATCATTCCCTTACGGGCCAAGGTTGAAGAAAAAGTGGGTAATTTAAAAGATAAGTTTTGGTATTTATACTTTGATGGTGCATTATCTAGGCATGGTAAAGGTGCGAGGATTGTCTTAAAATCTCCCCTTGGTCATATTTTCAAATTTGCCTATCGATTGCAATTTGGAGCGACCAACAATGTGGCTGAATATGAAGCCTTGTTGTTGGGCATTGAATTGCCAAAAGCCTTAAAAGTTAAATTGATAAGTATCAAGGGTGATTCAGATTTAGTTATCATGCAAATTAAAAACAAATTCACATGTAAAAATCAGAGATTAAAAAATTATAGGAATGTTGTGTGGGATACCATGGAGTAGTTTGATGCCATTATCCTTGAAGTTATCCCAAGAGAACAAAATAGTTTGGCCGATAAGTTAGTTGTTGTTGCTTCCACCATGTAATTATCTGATAATTTAATTGAAAATAAAATTAAGATGGAAATTGTTTTTAGACCTTTTGTCCCAGATAATTCCGAGCATTAGCAAGTCTTTGATGATGAAAGACAAATTATTCGCTTCTTAGACAATTTGGATGAGTTTCAGGGTTTTTAAGTAAATTACGAGGATGGACTTGATATCGATAAAGATATTTTAAATCCTACTCCTCGGAATGTTGTTGCTCTTGAGCAACACTTTGATCGGCATGATGTTGTTAAGAAGGAGGAGGAAAATAAAATTGATCCTGGAGAGTTTGTTGACGCACACATTGGTACATCTAAAGATCCTAGAATTACTAAAATTGGTAAGGGTACTAATGAAGATGAAAGAAAGAAATTAATAAATTTACTTCACGAGTATAGGGATGTTTTAGCTTTTTCTTATGATGAATTAAAACGATATAGGGAAGATGTTATGGAACATACTATTCCCTTAAAGGATGAAAATGCTAAGCCATTTCGTCATAAACCTAGAAAATAAATCCTAAATTGGCTCCCTGAGTCCAAAAGGAGCTGACAAAGATGCTTGTTGTTGGCATTATTGCTCAAACTAGGCATTCTACATGGTGCTCAAATTTGGTGATCGTTGGGAAAAAGAATAGTACAATCAAATTGTGTGTCGATTTCAGAAACCTTAATTTAGCTTGTAAAAAGGATAATTACCCTTTGCCTAATATGGAGACCATGTTGCAAAGAGTGACAAGATCCGAGATGATGTCATTGTTAGATGGTTTTTCCAGATATAATCAAGTCTGGGTAAAAAAGGAGGATCGACATAAAACGACTTTCACCACACCATGGGGAACATTTGAATACATAAGAATGCCTTTTGGTTTAATGAATGTTGGGGCTACTTTCCAAAGGGCTGTGGACTATGCTTTTAAGGGTTTAATTCGAAAATTCATTGAAATATATCAAGATGACCTTACAATTTTTTCTAAGAATTGTATTGATCATATAAGTCATCTTAAGCAAGTTTTTGACAAATGTAGGGAGTTTGGCATTTCCTTAAATCTTGCTAAATCTATCTTTGGGATAACTGAAGGGAAGTTACTTGGTTACATAATTTCAAAGGATGGGATCAAGGTTGATCCTGAAAGGGTTGAGGTAATTCAAAAGATTCCTCTGCCCCACAATCTAAAATCCATCCAGTCCTTCCTGGGAAAATAAATTTCCTCAGAAGATTTATTCTGAATTACGCAGAATTAGCAAATCCTATTCAAAGTCTTTTGAAAAAAGACGCAAAATTTCTATGGAAAGAAGACAATAGAAAGGATTTTCAAGAAATAAACAATGTTATAGCCAAGGCTCCTGTTTTAATCAATCCTGATTATTCCAAGGATTTCACGATTTTCTCTTTTGCTTCTGAAGATACCATAGTTGGTGTCTTACTTCAGAAAAATAAGGATGGGCAAGAACATGGATAGAGCGCTTCAGAATTTTGAGTTCAATTACACTACCATGGAAAAGCAAGCTTATGCTTTGGTTAAATCTATTAAGCATTTCAAAACATATGTGGGATAATCCAAAGTCATAGCTTACGTCCCACATTTCGCTGTCAAAGATATATTAACTCAAACCGATTGCTTAGGGACACGTGCTAGATGGGTAACGAAAATTCAAGAATATGATTTGGAAATTAAACCTACCAAGTTGCTCAAGGGTCAAGGTTTAGCCGAGATGCTAACTGAAAATAACGAGAAAGCTCTTGGTTTGATTTGTCTTAACGATTCATCTTCACCTAAGCTGCAAAGGTTAGGAACGCATGAATGGTACAAGGATATTATATATTACCTATTGAATCTTACATGTCCTAGTCATTTAGTTACTCATAAAAGAAGGGCTCTTAGATTAAAGGCTTCTAAGTATTGCCTCATGAAGGATGGCCTAGAGTGGAAAAATCCAGAGGGCAATATACTTAGATGTGTTGATGAAATTGAGTCTAAAAAGTTGATTTCTAAGTTTCACTCTGGATTTTGTGGAGGGCATTATGTTGCTAGAGCTACCGCCTACAAAATCCTTAGAGTTGGATATTACTGGCCTTCAATTTTTACTGATGTGCATAAATTTGTTAGAAGTTGCTAGTCCTGTCAATTGTTCACTGGGAAGTAGAAGCTAGCTTCCCTGCCCCTTCAACTTGTGGTCGTTGAGGCTCCTTTTCAACAATGAGGTCTGGATTTCAGAAGGAAATTTCATGAAAATTCTAGCAATGGCTACTCATGGATTTTGACCACCTCTGATTATTTTACAAAATGGGTAGAAGCCATTCCAGATAAAATGCAACTAAAAAGGTTATTATGGCCTTTCTTGAAAATCAACTAATTACTAGATTTGGTATCCCTACCAAGATCACTACTAACAATGCTAAGGCTTTCAGTTCTATGGAACTTTCATCATTCTATTTTAAGTACGACATTGTGTTATCTCATTCATCTAACTATTATCCGCAGGGTAATGGCCTGGCTGAATCAAGTAATAAAAATCTTATAACCATTATCAAGAAAATAGTGGGAGATAACAAGCGATCTTGGGACAGTAAAATCAAGTATGCTTTGTGGGCAGATAGGATAACAAAAAAGAAAGCTACTGGTACAAGTCCCTTTGAATTAGTCTATGGCCTAGATGCAACTTTGCCAATGCACCTTAAATTGCCAACGTACCAGCTCCTTCAACACTTTACTAACGATAAAATTGTTGTCCAAAATAGAATTGATCAGCTTGTAGAGTTGGATGAAACTCGTAGGAAGGCTTTTGATAATATGTATAAGAATCAATCTAACATCAAGAAAAGCTTTGACAAAAAATCTCGTCCTAGATCTTTGCAGGTTGGAGAAATGGTCTTGTTGTGGGACCAAAAGAATGAAAAACCAGGAAAGCATAACAAATTTGACAGTTTGTGGCTAGGACCATACATCATTTGAGGCATTGTTGGACCCAACTCATTCCATTTGAGCATGTTGGAAGGTGAATCACTGGATTTACCCACGAATGGCCAAATGCTCAAATTGTACTTCAGAGAGGACATCTAATGCCATTAGGCATCCTTTGTATTGTATTCCTAACCCTACACCCTTTCATTTCAGCATTTCATTTTGTAGTTATGCCAAATTTATGGTTTTCATGTTATTAGGATAGTTAATAAATAAAGAGCTTATATCTTTCCTATGCTTAATATTATATGATGATTTTTGGATGGACGCTACTTATGTTATCTTGTGTGTTGCATGGATGCAGATTCTGGATTCTCACATTCCTCCGGTGCAGCAACGTGTCCCCAAGTAGAGCCAAATGTTGACCACTACGTGTTAATGACCCATAGCATTACACTCTCTTTTTTTCGCAAAAGGAATAACGCTTGATTGATGTGTCTGTGCAGTCCGATTATCATCATCAACTTGACTTCCAAGATGTTATGTAAACCCTTTCTGCATGCGTATAATGCAAATAATCTCAGCAAATCAGTGTCATGTATGTAACAAACTAGGTGAACCTACTTTTCTAGTGACAATCTCCATTCTGGGAGGCTTTTGTCTCACTGATCCATTCTCGAATGGTCGGCAGAGTTTTCCTCCAGTCTTACCCCAAAGCTGAAATGGATTTTGTCGCTTGGATCTTAAGCGAGTCCTAGTGTTCTAGATCAAGTCTATGTAAAAGTGACTTGGAAATAATCCTAACTATTTGGTTAGGTTATTTTATTACAAATTGCTTGGTCTATTGGATTATATTTGTGTCGCAGAAATGGGTAGCTTGGGAGAGTCTATTACAAATGAGTTTTCCCCCTTATGATGTAAAAAATATGGAAATCATGATGTAAAGTGTCTTGAGAGTTGGAAAAATAATTTATCCCCTCATAGGTTAATTAATTCAATTTTCTGGCAAAAAAAATAATTAGAATCCTAAACCAAAAATTTAATTAATTCTAGGTCCTAGGTAAATTTAAATTCACCAAAGGCAAAATTTGTCGGTCCTAAAAAATTAAATTTTAGAAGGTCCCAGGACTAAAGTAAATTAATTATTTTGCCAAATTTTAAACCTTTGATCCCTGGGGGTTAAGTCAAAGTCAAATTTTGGGCAAATTAACTCAAAAATTTTATTTTTTAGTTAATTAAAATGCATTTAATTAAAAATTTCGAAATTTCCACAAATATCTAAATATTTTGATGGATGAGATTAAAAGAAATTTGAATCTTCATCAACGATCGAAATTGCTTTGACGAGGATCTTAGAGGATTTATCTTTAAATAGGAGGTCATTTGATCAATCTGATCTCTGTGTTGTGTGCTTAGCAAGAAACTCATATAATCTTCTTCTAGATAATAAAGAAAGACTTTGGGGTTAAGTTCTGCTGGTGTTACTCTTCATGGAAATATTGTAAGATATGTTGTTTTCATGCATAATTTTTTCTAAAGACATTGATGATAGCTTCGGAAGAGTGATTTGAGTATAGGTATCTTGCTCAGTCATTGGGGTTTGAATAATAATCTAAATTTTGAACGTAATAGCAAGTGTCTCAATTTGTCTGAATTTTATTATTATTTTCTCGCTCTATTTTGGTGGCTGGATTAAGTCTTGCAGGGGAAATCTTGATTTTTAAATGCCCGAGCGTTAAGGGAAGTTTTCAGTTTGACCAACCAACTCTTGATTCGTATTTTCTGAAGAGTCCAACAAAATTAATCCCAGGCTTATCATAAGATTTTTTTTGCTTTATTGATGCATGAGGGTTTCGAGTTAGCACTTTTAAAATTTAAAAATCTTTTAAATTATGTGCAACATAATGGTAGATCTAGCTGATTACAGCCTGCAGTTTGTAAATTTTGTAATTATTTTTCTAACATGGGTTTTTCTGGGTTTTAATTTTTATCACTGTGTCTATCATTTGGGTGTTTTTTTGTTGTCGTGAAACTACAGATCTGAGGAAGAAATTTATGTAGAGTCCAGATCTAGGCCCTGGAGGGTAAGATATGGATCTCCGGATTTTATTCATATAATTTTGCACGGACATTATTCAAATTTTTGCAGTCCAAGGGTTTTGAAATTCTTAGATTTGGAAATTTTCATGAGGGTTTCAGGAATTAATCTGAAGCAAAAGGATTTAACATTTAATCAGAATTTCTGGAAATGTCTTAAGGGTTTTTTGGCTACCATTTATCTAAGTTTTCCGATCTACTTGTTGGGTTTTCGATTCGCTGCAAAAATTTGAAATTTTTTTTAGAAAAAACCCCTTCCTTTTCTTCCCTCTATTGTTTCCTACGCTTTCCATCTGCTACCCAAGCTCCCTGTTCTTTTGCTTCCCTCAAACCCTCCTTGTAGCCTTGCGTCCATATCCCTTCCATCGTCTCCTTCTCGTTGCCTGCATTAAACCCTCACTCTTGTTGTTGCCATTGCTGCCAACGCTGCCCTCGAAACTTCATCAGAGCCGCAGCACTTTCCGTTCTACCTTTCCTTGCAAACCTTTTGCGTCTTCCTTTTTCTCTCCTCGACCTGCGTTTCCATTTGCAGCTCACTCTTCCTACCTGCATCCCTCAACCTGCAAACCTTTTCGTCGTCGCTCCTTAGCTCCCTCTATTGCTTCATTGCTGCCATCTCTTTCGATCCCCATCTTTCATTCTCCCCCGCCTAGGAATTTCTTCATCGAGGTCTTTTGATCTTTCACTGTCTCGATCTGTAGCATCCCCTTCTTCGCAAACTCCCTAACCCGTGGCTCTGTCTCCCTTCTCCTCTCTTGCAGCCGTCGTCGAAACCCTTCAAGCTTCTTTCCTGTCGTCGACCTGCATGCAAACATTAACATAACTTTGATTTCCTTTGATATTTTACTTTAGGTTTTAGTTTCTTGGGGTTTTCCAAATTCGATTTTATGTTATTTAGTTTGCTTTGATATTTTCTTTGTTTTGCTTAAAATGAAATCTAAAAAACAAAAAAAAAATTGTTTTTTAAATTTGATTGTTTTTCTTTTTCATTTAGAATTTCATTTTAATTTTTCTTTTCTTTTTTATTTTTGATATTTGTTATGACTTTGACCGAGATTTGTGTTGATTTTTGTTTTAAAAAATATTCAAAAAACATTAAAAAAAGCATTTAAAAAAATTTAAAAATTGTTTGGTGACTTTAGAATTGCTAGAGAATTAAATCAAAAGAGGACTTGCGCTTTCACATTTTAATGTGGCCTAGGGCCCATTAAAAATTAATTTATTAACCCTTTTGATTTGTTTTGCTTTTGTCACATTAAAAATTTAATTTCTTCATTTACCACATTAAATTGATTGCCTAGGGGATAATTAACATTCAAATTTAAAGTTCCTTGGTGTCATTGGTGTTAAGTGTAAAATTTTAATTTTTGTGGTATCGATTTTTCTATTGGCAAGAACAATTAATGTTTTGAAAATGATATTGCCTATAGGAGAAAGATAAATTCTTCCAAGATCTGCGATTTAATTGCCAGAAACTCTTGCATGATAAGGTTTTGGGTGTTGACATTTAATCATTCATAATCGTCATTATTTTGTTGAAATTTGGTACCGGAGGACAGGTGGTTCCCTTAGGGCTTTGATCTTTGGCCTAAAGAAAAGTGTCCAAAAGATTTTAATTTTTCTCCTAAAGTGACTTTATAATTTTTATAAAGTTAAAATCTAATTTAAAAGTGACTTTAAGTGATAAAGTTACTAAGTCTAATTTTAAAGTGACTTTTATAAAGTCAATGAAAAATTAGAAAGGAAAAGTGACTTTGGAAATAAATGACTAAGTGGGTCTTTATTAAAGTGGGGTGAATTAAAAAATAGAAAGTGAGATTTAAATGTGCATTTAATCTCAGCCATTGATCTAAATCTATTTCAGCCATTGGATTTAGAGATCACCCAAAAGTCACTTGGATCACCCAAAAGTCATTTGGAGTTATATTAAGGGAGGAAAAAGAGGAAAAGATCACATTCGATTCAATTCTTTCATGCGCAGATTGAGAGAAGGAGAGCAAGAGAGCAAGGGAGATTTCTGGACAGTGAGCTGCGGAGTATCAGCAGCGGAGTAACAACAGCGAAGTTTCAGCAGGGCAGTTTTTCAACAAGGCTGAGATAAGTTGTAAAAGTTTGCTTGCTGATTTTTGCTGAATATTTCCTTGCTGTAAAAAAGACATTTTTCAGAAATAAAGAAGAGCTTTCAAACTGGTTTTCCCCAAGAGTTGTAAGGGGTTTTTCCAGAGTCACATTGACCAAAAATATCAGTGTTTTAATGTGTTTTAATGGTTGTTTATTACTGCTGATTTTTATTTCTGCAATTTCCAGCTTTGTAAAATTTCAGAATTGTGTTTTCAGCAAATTTATTTTTTTCAGCTTGTTGAATGTATGGTTATGGGAAAGGGCATTTAACTACATGGGAGAAATAAGGAGAAACTGAAAACTGGGGTGGGAAAACAATAATTTTAACATATTTGTCACAATTATAAATTGCTCTGGATAACTTGTTTTTATTTAGTATATGGTTAATAGAATATAAAGGCACTGAACTAGAATCATTTTTATCCTGTGGTTGTGTCTTATTTTTATTAATTGTTTAATCTATCCATCTCAGTTGACCAAGACTTGTTCTAAATTCATCAAGTTGTCCATCTTTAAGTCTCCTAGAGCTTGTGTTTCACAAGCTATTCTTATTCATTCACCTCAGGGACTACCCCCCTTGACTTGTCTAGGAGAGAATCTAAACAGAGTAAGGATTAGAGTGAAATCCCTTGCTCTGAGCGTTGTCGCAATGTTTAGACACTTTGTGCGACAACACCACCCACATAAAGACTCTGTATATCATGAATAAATGTGATGCGTGCTAAACTACTATGCGCCTGCCATACCACACAATGAGATATGTTTTCATGTCCCCTAATGGCACACCCCAATATTGCTTGGAGTCTAAACATCCACCTATAAGAAAAATCGACCACCTATTGTATATGCTCATGTGACCCCTCAAAATTCCCAGCCCAAAGTGTGTCATGTATCTCTCTAAGTGTGAGCTTAAGGGTAGAGCACATGCTACCTCTGCAGAAGATCAGAACATCCCCAAACCTGCATCTTCCAACTCGCACCCTGACCATATGCCACAGTTGGAAAGTCTCTCTCCTTATGCATTGTATCCCGTCCAATTGTCTCGGATGAACTTCCCACATCTTGTTGCTCGTGATGAGAGCATCAAGAGACAATATCCACGTCCCCTATGTCAATGTGCAATGTTGGTGAGTGATAAATGTGTGGGGTCTAATGGGTATGTCCAAAAACTCGTATGGAAGCTCACATCCAACCATGTGACCATCTCGCTCTTCAAACCTGGTTATGCCCACCTCTCTGGCATGTCGAACCTCCTCGTCAAGGAATCTCCCTGCTAGTAGCACTCCCCCGATATGCAATGCAACCCCACACACTATTACATATAACAATGTATCCTTGTGCCCCCTAGCATACAACTACACCCAGTTGCACATCTTTGTGTACCACTGGACCTTGCTACATGTCGCATCATCCTGGATCAACTGGCATCCCTCCTATATCGATGTGTCTATCACACTATGAGGAAATGCACTGCAATGTGAACTACTCCTCCTACACCACGATGTGGTCGTGCACACCATTCCGCACCACCGTGCTCCTCTGTGTACTATTGTGTATCCTTGCATACCCCTATACACCCCTAGATGCCATGGTCTAAAACTGAGTCAATGGGCATCAACCTACATCCTGTTTGCTTCATCGTCTTCCCTAACTCACTACCACTACCCCTAATGTGTGGACCACCTCTCCTAATCCACCCTAAGAGATTTGATAGGAAAACCTCCCTAAGTACCAATGGTGGTGTCCCCACGATGTTGTTGCTTGGTGTCCCCTGTATTTGTGGAAAATCCTAGGCTCCATATAAGACATTGTTCAATGGCTTGCCAATACCACCTCCTCCGATTAAGTCCTTCCAGAGTACACAAATCGTCCTACTACTCCAAGCATGGCCAGCCTGCCATGACAACTCATGAAATATGCTCGCTCCCTTGTCAACCCATCCTGTCACTAATGTTGTTTGGAACTCTGAAGGGGATCTGAAAATGTGTGTGCGCCCAACCATTGATTCCATCACATAGCTACTACCATCATCTATCAACTCCATGATGTGATGGGGAATCCCACCTAGATCCCAGCAATAGCCTAGCCCTCAAATCCCTCTACTAATCCATGGCCCCTGCTAAACTATCGTCATGGATATATCCAGACACCTAGCCTGCTCCACTAGGTACCAACTCAATACCTGCTCCACTAGGTACCAACTCAATACTTCTCGCCACCCAACCCCATGAGAGGGATCAGATGCAAGAACACCTATACACCTAATAACTCCATCATGCAAATGTTGTGCCCTGTGCAACTATATTGCCTCGTCCCCCCAATCTAGTCAATGCATAAGATCTATCTAGGTAACCCTCCCTCCCTCTCTCCAATGTGCAAAGGTAACCTAACAATGTTACAAACCCCATCTATATAGGCCTGAAGAGAGCTATTGTCTGAAAGTACCGCAACTCCGTTGGTTGCTTGCACATCTATCTACTCCCCATCGATGGCAGCCCCGAACGATGACTGCCCATCCTCCTCCATCAGAGGATCAACATGAGTCACGAGTTGTCCCTCCACCAATAGATCATTATGCATAACATCCTGATCTAGCTCACGCCCCTCTATCTGCTCTCCATGTTGTCGTAGGTGGCTGCCATCTAGAAACTTTGTCATGGCTTTGGGTGCTTCTGTGCCTATTGGCACCTCGTCAGTTGATGGCCCTACAGAAGCATGGTCCACTCTCTCTGCCACTGTCTCAACCTGCGCCATCACAAGGCTCTCTAATAGCGGTGACTCTTAGGTCACACTAGGCCGACCTAAGTCCTCCTCGCCACTGCTGGTGTTATCTACCTAATGTGCAACCTCCTCCTCAAGCTCACTGTCAGGAAACACCTCCATGTAGTGGGCCTTGCCCTTAGTGTACTTGCATCTTGGGGTCCACAGTTTCTAACATGCGAATTTAACCAAAACTGGGCAAAATTGATATTTCCCTTAGCAATGTTGCTAAGTGGGAATATCACAATCCTCCTCGCCAAAACGTTGCTTATCCTCAAGCAATTGTAATGAAGGATGTTGAAGTATCTGCTCCCCCTCTAAAGTGGCATCTTCATCCGGAGGTTCTTCCATCTGACCAAAAACTCCTTGATGACCCTGTTCCACAAGTGCCTCCCACGGGTGTCCAAAATAGTCTCTAGCTCCAGAACTAAGTGCCCCTCATCATCCATAGGTGGTAGCTCTGTAACCGCTGTCACCTACTGCCCCAATGCCTTTTTTAGGCAAGACACATGAAAAATGTTATGGACTCGACTCCCCAGAGGTAGCTCCAACTCATATGCTACCTCCCTAACTCTCCTAGTGACTCGATATAGCCCATAGAAGCAAGGCTTGAGCTTCTCCGCCCCCTTCTTCTTGAGTGATGACTACCTATACAACTGGAGCCTCGTGAAGACTAAGTACCCAACCTCAAACTACCTCTCTACTTGGCCCCTGCCTATGTAGAGCTTCTGCTGGGTCTGCGCAGTCTGTAAGTTATCTTTGAGAGTCCTCAAGATATCTTGGATCTCCTGAATCCAATCCTTGGCCCTAGGGGCCTTGTTGTCTCCAAACATCAAGTCAGCAAAAGATAATGCATCATAACCATACAAGGCTCTAAATGTGGACATACTTATGGATGTGTGGTACGTGGTGTTATAACAGTACTCGCCCAAGTGCAACTGCTGTATCCATGCACGACGTTGTCCGTCATGTAGTCATGCAAGTAACCCTCTAGCCATTTGTTGACAATCTTTCTCTGCCCATCTGTCTGGGGGTGATAACTAGTGCTCAGAGTGATCTTTGTGCCCACTAGTCATAAACAGTTCCTGCCAAAATCCTCCCATGAACCTGTTGTCCCGATCACTGACTATGGGCTTCAGAAAACCATGAAGTTGAAATATCTCTTTGTAAAATAATTCAACTACCTGTAAGGTCGAGGACCGAGCTGAGATGGTGAAAAAGTGTGCAAACTTCGTCAATCGGTCCACCACCACGTATATGCAATGCTTTCCCTGCGTTGTGAGCAACCCAATGATAAAATCCATTAGCATGCTCTCCCATTTCCCCTCAGTAATAAGAAGAGGTTGTAGTAGCCTAACAGGGTGTGTTTGCTCACCCTTGTTCCTATGGCATGTGTCACACTCTCGAACATGCCTCAAAACATCATCCTTGAGGCCCTTCCATGCAAAGCGCTCCCTCATGGTCCTGTAAGTTTTGGTAAACCCCTGATGCCCTGATAATGGTGAGTCATGGGCTGCTTGTAGAATCTTCTCCCTCAATTGGGAGTTGGATACCAAATAAATCTGGTTCCGGAAGTAAATCACCTCATTCATCACCTGGTACTGGTCATTCACCACAGCACCGTCAAGGACCTCACATGCAAAACAATCCTTGGAATACTCTACTAGCAACTGTGCAATACTCATCAATGAGAGGGTAGTCGACCTCCTGGACAACACGTCAACTACCATGTTGTGCTTCCCTCTGACATACTCAATGTCAAAGTCGTATGCCTGGAGCTTGCTCACCCACTTCTATTGCCTCTCCTGCAACTGCTTATGCTCCAAGAAGAATATGAGACTATCATGGTCTATTTTGACCGTGAACCTGTTTACCACCAATACTGCCTGAACTAGGCTAGTGCATGCATGATGGCTAACATCTCCTTATCGTAGATGGAGTACAGTCTCTCGTGGGGTAGTAGCTTCCAGCTCTCGAAAGTTATCGAGTGTCCCCCCTACATCAAAATTTCTCATACACACTCCCCTGATGCATCACACTCAAGCAGAAAGGGTTGTGCAAAATCCAAGCGTGCCAACACCGGGCAGCTACTCATGACCTGTTTGAGGCGCTTAAAAGCCTCCTGCGCCCCATCTGCCCACTCAAACGCCCTCTTCTTCATCAAATCATTGAGGAGTTGCTAACTGCGAGAAGCCCTTCATGAACTTCCAATAGTGGGTGCAAATGCCCACAAAACCCCTCAACTTTGTCACATTCTAGGGCTCTAGCCAACCCGGATGGCCCTGATCTTCTCCTCGTGCACTCACGCCATCCTCTCCAATAATGTGCCCTAGATAGAGCATCTTTGTCAAACCAAACTCACACTTGGACAGCTTAGCATATAAATTTTTCTCCTCCAGAATACGCAATATTGTCTCTACATGCTGCAAGTGCTCCTCCTAGCTCTGGTTATAGATCAGTATGTCATTGAAGAACACCAACACGAACTTTCGCAACTGCCCACAAAATGTGTGGTTCATACAAGACTAGAAGGTGGTTGGTGCATTGGTTAGCCTGAAGGGCATAACCAAGAACTCGAAGTGTCCATAGTGGCACCTGAAAGTTGTCTTGGGGAAATCTTGGTCCCTCACCCTGATCTAGTGGTACCCCGAGCTCAAGTCAATCTTAGAGAAGAACTTAGCCCCCCTCAGCTCATCCATCAACTCATCTATGTGTAGGATGGAGTAACGATTATTCATAATCTTCTTGTTGAGGGCCCGGTAATTTATGCACATGCGTAAGGACCCATCCTTCTTCTTCACTAGGACAACTGATGAAGCAAAAGGGCTAGAGCTAGGCCTGATGTGCCCAAGTGCCAGCAACTCATGGATGGCCCTCTCAATCTCATCCATGTATGCCTTGGGATGTTTGTAAGGTGTAGTGATCACAGTCTGGACCCCCAGCTCCAACTCAATAGTATGCTAAAAACCATGATCAGGAGGTTTCACGGGCAACATGTCTCCAAACACCATCGGGTACCTATCCAAAATAGTCTTTATGTCTGGGTGTGGTGGCTGGGGCTGATCCCTAGCCTCATAATCCTCAACTTCACAGCCCACTCAATATCACCATGCCTCAAATCAGCCTCCATCCTAAGGACCGAAACAGTTTGTGGAGGGTAAGAGTACATGCCCTTGGCAAAACCAATTTGCCATCCAACCCTGTGAACTCCAACTTCACCTTCCTCCAATCTATAGTGACTCGACCAAGTGAATAGAGCCACTGAACACTCAGCACCACATTGGTGTCTGGCACATCTACCACAAATAAGTGGTTTGTCACTAAGTAGTTCCCCATGGTAATTTTCAAGGCGGGAACATAACGAGTGCACTGCATGGTTCTATCTCCCGACACAAGAACCAAAAATCCCTCAAACTCTTCGGTCATGATGCCCCTCCTCTAAACCATATGTGCATCGATGAAGTTGTGGGTAGCCCCACTATCCACCAAAACTGAAACATGTTGCCCCTGCATTGTGCCCCTAATCCTCAAGGTCAAAAACTTGGTTACCCCTCGCAAAGATGTAAGGACCCCTCCTGCTGGTGCGAAGAAGCTTCCCCTGGTGGTGGTGGTGGTCCTCTCTCCACATGTGTTGCATTGTCATCTCCACCCACTTCCAGCTCTACCTCGTCCTCTAGGTCACTATCGGAAAAGACCTCAATGTAATGGGCCTTGTCTTTTATACATCTATGGCTTGGTGCCCATGGTTCCTAACAGGTGAAACATAACTTCCTCCTTTGGAGGTCCCTCTTGGTCTCCTCATCCAGTTGCCCTCGCCCTTGGTTGGCTCTCGATGGTGGAGCCCTCGTGTCTCTTCCCCTCCGTTGGAATCAATGTCTTGGTGGTAACGGTGCTCTAGCCCTGGGTAGGGCATCCTACAAATCTCAGTCCCTCCCCACTCCATCCTGCAAAGTAGTGGGCCTATTGGACCTCACCAGTCCCTTCAATGGCTCTACTAGCCCCTCTACAAACATGAAGACCCTCCTGACCTCTGAAAGATCAGGCACCATCACTGACAACCTCAGAAACTCTGAGATGTAGGCCTCAACGCTTCTCGTCTATTTGAGCCTTGTCAGCTCCCCAAAATGCTCCTTCGGGTCTCTCCTCTCGAAACACTCCAACACCCTTCTCGTCTATTTGAGCCTTGTCAGCTCCCCAAAATGCTCCTTCGAGTCTCTCCTCTCGAAACACTCCAACACCCTCCTAGTGAACTCCTCATAGGTTGCCACTTTGGCATGCCCCATCGTGGTTAGCCCATGGAACCACCAGTCGTGGGCTTCTCCCTCTAAATGCAAAGTGGAAATTTTAATTGCCTCTCCTTCCATCATCTGATTGAGCTGGAAATAGACATCCAGCTTCTCCAACCACGCTTTCGCTGAGCTCTTGGACAACCCATCGAAAGTTGGGAGGAACAATCTCCCCATGGTGCGTTGTAGATCGGTGCCATGAGTGTAGCTTCCTCCACGTTGTCCCTTTCCCTTGTTATTACCTTTCAGCTGACAAATGAAGGTAATGACCTCTCTAAAGTCAGGGCCATATGACTACTACGCTATAAAATAGTCCCCCATGGGCATCTCCTCTTGCCCTTGCGGTCGTCCAGCACCGGATACTATAAATGTAGGAATGGTGGACCTTAGTGGTGTGCTGGGAATGAGGGGTGCGTTGGCGCCATGACCCCCTTGGTGATGCGAAGTACCTGAGCCCTCACCAATTTGGATTTCCCCTTGAATCCCTTTACCTCTGTTGTTGTTATAATTTTGTTGTCTCAACTCCTCAATTCCTTTGGACAAATCCTGCACGGCCTTAAGAAGAGCTTGGGAAAACTCCTCCTCTTTACACCCTCTATTTCCCACGTTATCCCCCATGTTTGGCCTTTCGACCTTTGGTTCAGTAACCTCTGGATCTGGGGTGATTTGTAGCTGCCTCTCTATGCTTCTGTACCTCTGCCTCCTATAAGTTACGTTTTGTTGGTCCTCTGGTATCATGGATTTATGTTGCTCCCCACAGGTTGAGCCAAGACTGTAATATCCCTAAGGAAAATTTACAGTAATAAACAAAGCATGCATTGACATAAACACACAGAAAAATTACTCAAACATCAAAACACCAAATATAGCCAAAAACTGCATTGTTGAGCCATTTTATTGATAAAGCATGAAGTACAATGGGTGCTTGGAAAGTATGCACCTGGGATTGCCCAAGGCAAGCTAGTTAAGCCCAAGTGATGACTGTGAGATATCCCCAAGCGTACTCGATGGTTTCCCTTGGCTCTGCGCTGAAATGCCCAGAAAATGAGTTGTTGGCTATGTAGAATAGTTGTTAGGGCCTCCTCCGGTGCTCTGAAAATTTTAGGAAATTAACCTCGAGCTCACCACCAAATACCCAGAATAACCCATGAAGGAATTTGTTGGTGGTTGACTTTGGAACTTCGGCCCAATTTCTCTCAATGGCACTGTTGTTGGGTAATTCGACCCACCTGTCAACACTTCTGCACAAAGTCCCCAAAATGGTTGCAATCACCAACAAAACACTTCATGAACTCCTCAAGTTTCAACCCCGAACTCCCTTCTTTATTCAAGCCCGAAGTGTGACTCCAAGAACTGCGTTGCTGCTGCTGGAACCACCCTCAAATTCACACTCTCTGCTCCTGGATCGAACTAGAATGGATGAGACTCCCTCCTTAGGCTGGCACTCGAAGTCCACCAAAAGGGTTGACATTTCCACTCGAAACACTCTTGTGATAAACAACACCTGCAAACTTGGCTTCAGCTCAAGCGTGCTAGTTTAAGACAAATTCTCAAATATTCATGAATGATCGAAATGAGTGCCTCTTTCTATTTTTGTCAAAGAGCCTCCAAAATGCCCATGTGGGCCTAGCTCAACTTTCCCCCACCAACTCGCTCTAATATGTGTGTTTCCCTTGTGGGCCGCATTTCTCTATGGGTGGCCCCCACGTACAACTAGTGGCTCGATTTTCCTCCTCCATCCTCTAATGTTTGGGCTCACTTTAATCAAAAATATATGTGGGTCCTCTAAACCCACACTTCCTAAGTGCTAGTGTGAATTCATCCAAAACTGGGCAAAATTGATATTTCCCTTAGCAATTTTGCTAAGTGGGAATATCACAAGTTGTTTCATTTTTTATTTCTGGTATTTGTAGGTTTAACATATTTTGGAAAAACATTTTTGAATTGTTTTTAAAAGGTTATAGGTATCCCTCAAGCTTGGAGGGAGCCCTCACCAACTTCCAAATATAAGTATCTTATTCCTTTTCATTTTTAGTTTTCCTTACTTATCTAAGTTTGTTTGCATTAAATACTAATCACATTATATTCGTATTTTCCTTGTTTAGGAAAGACTTTATGAATATTCAGGGATTATCGAAGAAAGCCTCACAAAACAAAGCATTGGAATTACAAGGTTTATTAAGAAACAAAACGTATGTCTGGAACTACAAGTTTTGCTCTCTTTATTCATAAACTATTCTAAATTACTGACATTATTGTGTCTAGCTCTCCTGAATCATAAAGATTCTTGATCGGGTGATTCATCATTAGATAAATCAACCCTCCTCATATCTTTGATTATTCTTGTGGAACCCTAGAAAGGTTCATTGTAAAACCCTAACTTAAGGGTATGCCAATGATAATGTGTGAAACCCTAGCCTCCTTAGGGTTATTGGTAACGTCTATGTCAGACCAAGCAGTAACTACTCAACCAAAAATTGATTCGTGTTTATTCCTTCAAGTAGGTCTTCATTAAATACATGAGGGAGAGATTGTTCAGTTCATCTCCCGATGACTGTTCATATTACTTATTTATCTATTTACATTATATTCACCCAATCATGAGGATTAGGTGTCAACATTCCCCCCCTTAATCTGAAGTGATGTTGGTGAGTCCAAGCATCATTCTGAATCGTTCAAGCTTTTCTCTTCCAATCGCTTTGGTGATGATGTCTGCAATTTGCTCATTTGTGGAACAATGACGGAGATGGATTGTTTTGGCCTCAACACGATGTTGAATCAGATGATATTGAGTATTGACGTGCTTCGTTCGATCATGGAACTTTGCGTTCTTGGCCAACTTTATTGCAGAGGTATTGTCAATCATGAGTGGAGTTGATTGTACTTGTTTTACCTACAAATCTTCAAGAATTTTCCTGAGCCACACAATTTCTTTGTTGCTTCAGCTGCTGCCACGTATTCTGCTTTTGTTGTGGAATCTGCTGGAACTGATTGTTTGCGTGATCTCCAGGACACAGCTCCTAATCCAAGACTTCATAGCATATCCTGAAGTAGATCCTCCAGTTTCTTTGTCTCCATCGAAGTCTGAATCAGAGTATCCAATCAAGCTGAAGTCGTCCACCTGTGTATACTTGATTCCAAGGTCTTGAGTTCCCTTCAAGTACCTTAGAACTCTTTTTGCAGCAGACCAATTTCCTTCACAAGGCTTTTGCATAAACTAGAGAGGGTTCCAACAGCAAATGAAATGTTTGATCTGGTAGTAGTGAGGTAGATGAGACTTCCTACAAGCTGTCTATACTTTGTTGCATCCTCAAATTCCTTTCCTTCAATAGATGTGAGCTTTAAGTTTTGTTCCATTGGAGTAGAAAGAGGATTGCACTCTGTAATGCCAAATCTGTTTAACAAATCTCCAATGTATTTCTTTTGAGAAAGAAATATGGATTTTGGATGTTGGGTTACTTCAATGCCAAGATAGTAATGAAAATAGCCCAAATCAATCATTTCAAAACTTTTTCCTAATTCTTTCTTTATGGATGCAATATAACTTTCATTGTTCCCTGTTAAAAGATCATCTACATATACCACAAGATATACAACTGTTTTGCCAACTTTCTTGACAAATAAAGTTGCATCATCAAGATCAAAATGATTGAAGTTGAGTTTCAGAAGATGATCAGTTAGTTTTTCATACCAGGCTCGTGGTGCTTGTTTGAGGCCATACAAGGACTTCACAAGTTTGCATACTTTATGTTCATGTCCTTTCACAGCAAATCCTTCAGGCTGGGACATAAAACATTTTCTTTTAGATCTCCATTCAAGAAGGCAGTTTTTACATCCATTTGATGGACTTTCCAACCGTTCTGAACTGCCAGTGCAAAGAGTGTCCAGATGGTGGCCTATTTTGCTG
>APFE030372764.1:264109-293125 GCA_000404065.3 Pinus taeda
CCATCTAGAAACTTTGTCATGGCTTTGGGTGCTTCTGTGCCTATTGGCACCTCGTCAGTTGATGGCCCTACAGAAGCATGGTCCACTCTCTCTGCCACTGTCTCAACCTGCGCCATCACAAGGCTCTCTAATAGCGGTGACTCTTAGGTCACACTAGGCCGACCTAAGTCCTCCTCGCCACTGCTGGTGTTATCTACCTAATGTGCAACCTCCTCCTCAAGCTCACTGTCAGGAAACACCTCCATGTAGTGGGCCTTGCCCTTAGTGTACTTGCATCTTGGGGTCCACAGTTTCTAACATGCGAATTTAACCAAAACTGGGCAAAATTGATATTTCCCTTAGCAATGTTGCTAAGTGGGAATATCACAATCCTCCTCGCCAAAACGTTGCTTATCCTCAAGCAATTGTAATGAAGGATGTTGAAGTATCTGCTCCCCCTCTAAAGTGGCATCTTCATCCGGAGGTTCTTCCATCTGACCAAAAACTCCTTGATGACCCTGTTCCACAAGTGCCTCCCACGGGTGTCCAAAATAGTCTCTAGCTCCAGAACTAAGTGCCCCTCATCATCCATAGGTGGTAGCTCTGTAACCGCTGTCACCTACTGCCCCAATGCCTTTTTTAGGCAAGACACATGAAAAATGTTATGGACTCGACTCCCCAGAGGTAGCTCCAACTCATATGCTACCTCCCTAACTCTCCTAGTGACTCGATATAGCCCATAGAAGCAAGGCTTGAGCTTCTCCGCCCCCTTCTTCTTGAGTGATGACTACCTATACAACTGGAGCCTCGTGAAGACTAAGTACCCAACCTCAAACTACCTCTCTACTTGGCCCCTGCCTATGTAGAGCTTCTGCTGGGTCTGCGCAGTCTGTAAGTTATCTTTGAGAGTCCTCAAGATATCTTGGATCTCCTGAATCCAATCCTTGGCCCTAGGGGCCTTGTTGTCTCCAAACATCAAGTCAGCAAAAGATAATGCATCATAACCATACAAGGCTCTAAATGTGGACATACTTATGGATGTGTGGTACGTGGTGTTATAACAGTACTCGCCCAAGTGCAACTGCTGTATCCATGCACGACGTTGTCCGTCATGTAGTCATGCAAGTAACCCTCTAGCCATTTGTTGACAATCTTTCTCTGCCCATCTGTCTGGGGGTGATAACTAGTGCTCAGAGTGATCTTTGTGCCCACTAGTCATAAACAGTTCCTGCCAAAATCCTCCCATGAACCTGTTGTCCCGATCACTGACTATGGGCTTCAGAAAACCATGAAGTTGAAATATCTCTTTGTAAAATAATTCAACTACCTGTAAGGTCGAGGACCGAGCTGAGATGGTGAAAAAGTGTGCAAACTTCGTCAATCGGTCCACCACCACGTATATGCAATGCTTTCCCTGCGTTGTGAGCAACCCAATGATAAAATCCATTAGCATGCTCTCCCATTTCCCCTCAGTAATAAGAAGAGGTTGTAGTAGCCTAACAGGGTGTGTTTGCTCACCCTTGTTCCTATGGCATGTGTCACACTCTCGAACATGCCTCAAAACATCATCCTTGAGGCCCTTCCATGCAAAGCGCTCCCTCATGGTCCTGTAAGTTTTGGTAAACCCCTGATGCCCTGATAATGGTGAGTCATGGGCTGCTTGTAGAATCTTCTCCCTCAATTGGGAGTTGGATACCAAATAAATCTGGTTCCGGAAGTAAATCACCTCATTCATCACCTGGTACTGGTCATTCACCACAGCACCGTCAAGGACCTCACATGCAAAACAATCCTTGGAATACTCTACTAGCAACTGTGCAATACTCATCAATGAGAGGGTAGTCGACCTCCTGGACAACACGTCAACTACCATGTTGTGCTTCCCTCTGACATACTCAATGTCAAAGTCGTATGCCTGGAGCTTGCTCACCCACTTCTATTGCCTCTCCTGCAACTGCTTATGCTCCAAGAAGAATATGAGACTATCATGGTCTATTTTGACCGTGAACCTGTTTACCACCAATACTGCCTGAACTAGGCTAGTGCATGCATGATGGCTAACATCTCCTTATCGTAGATGGAGTACAGTCTCTCGTGGGGTAGTAGCTTCCAGCTCTCGAAAGTTATCGAGTGTCCCCCCTACATCAAAATTTCTCATACACACTCCCCTGATGCATCACACTCAAGCAGAAAGGGTTGTGCAAAATCCAAGCGTGCCAACACCGGGCAGCTACTCATGACCTGTTTGAGGCGCTTAAAAGCCTCCTGCGCCCCATCTGCCCACTCAAACGCCCTCTTCTTCATCAAATCATTGAGGAGTTGCTAACTGCGAGAAGCCCTTCATGAACTTCCAATAGTGGGTGCAAATGCCCACAAAACCCCTCAACTTTGTCACATTCTAGGGCTCTAGCCAACCCGGATGGCCCTGATCTTCTCCTCGTGCACTCACGCCATCCTCTCCAATAATGTGCCCTAGATAGAGCATCTTTGTCAAACCAAACTCACACTTGGACAGCTTAGCATATAAATTTTTCTCCTCCAGAATACGCAATATTGTCTCTACATGCTGCAAGTGCTCCTCCTAGCTCTGGTTATAGATCAGTATGTCATTGAAGAACACCAACACGAACTTTCGCAACTGCCCACAAAATGTGTGGTTCATACAAGACTAGAAGGTGGTTGGTGCATTGGTTAGCCTGAAGGGCATAACCAAGAACTCGAAGTGTCCATAGTGGCACCTGAAAGTTGTCTTGGGGAAATCTTGGTCCCTCACCCTGATCTAGTGGTACCCCGAGCTCAAGTCAATCTTAGAGAAGAACTTAGCCCCCCTCAGCTCATCCATCAACTCATCTATGTGTAGGATGGAGTAACGATTATTCATAATCTTCTTGTTGAGGGCCCGGTAATTTATGCACATGCGTAAGGACCCATCCTTCTTCTTCACTAGGACAACTGATGAAGCAAAAGGGCTAGAGCTAGGCCTGATGTGCCCAAGTGCCAGCAACTCATGGATGGCCCTCTCAATCTCATCCATGTATGCCTTGGGATGTTTGTAAGGTGTAGTGATCACAGTCTGGACCCCCAGCTCCAACTCAATAGTATGCTAAAAACCATGATCAGGAGGTTTCACGGGCAACATGTCTCCAAACACCATCGGGTACCTATCCAAAATAGTCTTTATGTCTGGGTGTGGTGGCTGGGGCTGATCCCTAGCCTCATAATCCTCAACTTCACAGCCCACTCAATATCACCATGCCTCAAATCAGCCTCCATCCTAAGGACCGAAACAGTTTGTGGAGGGTAAGAGTACATGCCCTTGGCAAAACCAATTTGCCATCCAACCCTGTGAACTCCAACTTCACCTTCCTCCAATCTATAGTGACTCGACCAAGTGAATAGAGCCACTGAACACTCAGCACCACATTGGTGTCTGGCACATCTACCACAAATAAGTGGTTTGTCACTAAGTAGTTCCCCATGGTAATTTTCAAGGCGGGAACATAACGAGTGCACTGCATGGTTCTATCTCCCGACACAAGAACCAAAAATCCCTCAAACTCTTCGGTCATGATGCCCCTCCTCTAAACCATATGTGCATCGATGAAGTTGTGGGTAGCCCCACTATCCACCAAAACTGAAACATGTTGCCCCTGCATTGTGCCCCTAATCCTCAAGGTCAAAAACTTGGTTACCCCTCGCAAAGATGTAAGGACCCCTCCTGCTGGTGCGAAGAAGCTTCCCCTGGTGGTGGTGGTGGTCCTCTCTCCACATGTGTTGCATTGTCATCTCCACCCACTTCCAGCTCTACCTCGTCCTCTAGGTCACTATCGGAAAAGACCTCAATGTAATGGGCCTTGTCTTTTATACATCTATGGCTTGGTGCCCATGGTTCCTAACAGGTGAAACATAACTTCCTCCTTTGGAGGTCCCTCTTGGTCTCCTCATCCAGTTGCCCTCGCCCTTGGTTGGCTCTCGATGGTGGAGCCCTCGTGTCTCTTCCCCTCCGTTGGAATCAATGTCTTGGTGGTAACGGTGCTCTAGCCCTGGGTAGGGCATCCTACAAATCTCAGTCCCTCCCCACTCCATCCTGCAAAGTAGTGGGCCTATTGGACCTCACCAGTCCCTTCAATGGCTCTACTAGCCCCTCTACAAACATGAAGACCCTCCTGACCTCTGAAAGATCAGGCACCATCACTGACAACCTCAGAAACTCTGAGATGTAGGCCTCAACGCTTCTCGTCTATTTGAGCCTTGTCAGCTCCCCAAAATGCTCCTTCGGGTCTCTCCTCTCGAAACACTCCAACACCCTTCTCGTCTATTTGAGCCTTGTCAGCTCCCCAAAATGCTCCTTCGAGTCTCTCCTCTCGAAACACTCCAACACCCTCCTAGTGAACTCCTCATAGGTTGCCACTTTGGCATGCCCCATCGTGGTTAGCCCATGGAACCACCAGTCGTGGGCTTCTCCCTCTAAATGCAAAGTGGAAATTTTAATTGCCTCTCCTTCCATCATCTGATTGAGCTGGAAATAGACATCCAGCTTCTCCAACCACGCTTTCGCTGAGCTCTTGGACAACCCATCGAAAGTTGGGAGGAACAATCTCCCCATGGTGCGTTGTAGATCGGTGCCATGAGTGTAGCTTCCTCCACGTTGTCCCTTTCCCTTGTTATTACCTTTCAGCTGACAAATGAAGGTAATGACCTCTCTAAAGTCAGGGCCATATGACTACTACGCTATAAAATAGTCCCCCATGGGCATCTCCTCTTGCCCTTGCGGTCGTCCAGCACCGGATACTATAAATGTAGGAATGGTGGACCTTAGTGGTGTGCTGGGAATGAGGGGTGCGTTGGCGCCATGACCCCCTTGGTGATGCGAAGTACCTGAGCCCTCACCAATTTGGATTTCCCCTTGAATCCCTTTACCTCTGTTGTTGTTATAATTTTGTTGTCTCAACTCCTCAATTCCTTTGGACAAATCCTGCACGGCCTTAAGAAGAGCTTGGGAAAACTCCTCCTCTTTACACCCTCTATTTCCCACGTTATCCCCCATGTTTGGCCTTTCGACCTTTGGTTCAGTAACCTCTGGATCTGGGGTGATTTGTAGCTGCCTCTCTATGCTTCTGTACCTCTGCCTCCTATAAGTTACGTTTTGTTGGTCCTCTGGTATCATGGATTTATGTTGCTCCCCACAGGTTGAGCCAAGACTGTAATATCCCTAAGGAAAATTTACAGTAATAAACAAAGCATGCATTGACATAAACACACAGAAAAATTACTCAAACATCAAAACACCAAATATAGCCAAAAACTGCATTGTTGAGCCATTTTATTGATAAAGCATGAAGTACAATGGGTGCTTGGAAAGTATGCACCTGGGATTGCCCAAGGCAAGCTAGTTAAGCCCAAGTGATGACTGTGAGATATCCCCAAGCGTACTCGATGGTTTCCCTTGGCTCTGCGCTGAAATGCCCAGAAAATGAGTTGTTGGCTATGTAGAATAGTTGTTAGGGCCTCCTCCGGTGCTCTGAAAATTTTAGGAAATTAACCTCGAGCTCACCACCAAATACCCAGAATAACCCATGAAGGAATTTGTTGGTGGTTGACTTTGGAACTTCGGCCCAATTTCTCTCAATGGCACTGTTGTTGGGTAATTCGACCCACCTGTCAACACTTCTGCACAAAGTCCCCAAAATGGTTGCAATCACCAACAAAACACTTCATGAACTCCTCAAGTTTCAACCCCGAACTCCCTTCTTTATTCAAGCCCGAAGTGTGACTCCAAGAACTGCGTTGCTGCTGCTGGAACCACCCTCAAATTCACACTCTCTGCTCCTGGATCGAACTAGAATGGATGAGACTCCCTCCTTAGGCTGGCACTCGAAGTCCACCAAAAGGGTTGACATTTCCACTCGAAACACTCTTGTGATAAACAACACCTGCAAACTTGGCTTCAGCTCAAGCGTGCTAGTTTAAGACAAATTCTCAAATATTCATGAATGATCGAAATGAGTGCCTCTTTCTATTTTTGTCAAAGAGCCTCCAAAATGCCCATGTGGGCCTAGCTCAACTTTCCCCCACCAACTCGCTCTAATATGTGTGTTTCCCTTGTGGGCCGCATTTCTCTATGGGTGGCCCCCACGTACAACTAGTGGCTCGATTTTCCTCCTCCATCCTCTAATGTTTGGGCTCACTTTAATCAAAAATATATGTGGGTCCTCTAAACCCACACTTCCTAAGTGCTAGTGTGAATTCATCCAAAACTGGGCAAAATTGATATTTCCCTTAGCAATTTTGCTAAGTGGGAATATCACAAGTTGTTTCATTTTTTATTTCTGGTATTTGTAGGTTTAACATATTTTGGAAAAACATTTTTGAATTGTTTTTAAAAGGTTATAGGTATCCCTCAAGCTTGGAGGGAGCCCTCACCAACTTCCAAATATAAGTATCTTATTCCTTTTCATTTTTAGTTTTCCTTACTTATCTAAGTTTGTTTGCATTAAATACTAATCACATTATATTCGTATTTTCCTTGTTTAGGAAAGACTTTATGAATATTCAGGGATTATCGAAGAAAGCCTCACAAAACAAAGCATTGGAATTACAAGGTTTATTAAGAAACAAAACGTATGTCTGGAACTACAAGTTTTGCTCTCTTTATTCATAAACTATTCTAAATTACTGACATTATTGTGTCTAGCTCTCCTGAATCATAAAGATTCTTGATCGGGTGATTCATCATTAGATAAATCAACCCTCCTCATATCTTTGATTATTCTTGTGGAACCCTAGAAAGGTTCATTGTAAAACCCTAACTTAAGGGTATGCCAATGATAATGTGTGAAACCCTAGCCTCCTTAGGGTTATTGGTAACGTCTATGTCAGACCAAGCAGTAACTACTCAACCAAAAATTGATTCGTGTTTATTCCTTCAAGTAGGTCTTCATTAAATACATGAGGGAGAGATTGTTCAGTTCATCTCCCGATGACTGTTCATATTACTTATTTATCTATTTACATTATATTCACCCAATCATGAGGATTAGGTGTCAACATTCCCCCCCTTAATCTGAAGTGATGTTGGTGAGTCCAAGCATCATTCTGAATCGTTCAAGCTTTTCTCTTCCAATCGCTTTGGTGATGATGTCTGCAATTTGCTCATTTGTGGAACAATGACGGAGATGGATTGTTTTGGCCTCAACACGATGTTGAATCAGATGATATTGAGTATTGACGTGCTTCGTTCGATCATGGAACTTTGCGTTCTTGGCCAACTTTATTGCAGAGGTATTGTCAATCATGAGTGGAGTTGATTGTACTTGTTTTACCTACAAATCTTCAAGAATTTTCCTGAGCCACACAATTTCTTTGTTGCTTCAGCTGCTGCCACGTATTCTGCTTTTGTTGTGGAATCTGCTGGAACTGATTGTTTGCGTGATCTCCAGGACACAGCTCCTAATCCAAGACTCATAGCATATCCTGAAGTAGATACCCCAGTTTCTTTGTCTCCATCAAAGTCTAAATCAGAGTATCCAATCAAGTTGAAGTCGTCCACCTGTGTATACTTGATTCCAAAGTCTTGAGTTCCCTTCAAGTACCTTCGAACTCTTTTTGCAGCAGACCAATGTCCCTCACAAGGCTTTTGCATAAACCTAGAGAGGATTCCAACAGCAAATGAAATGTTTGGTCTGGTAGTAGTTTGGTAGTTGAGACTTCCTACAAGTTGTCTATACTTTGTTGCATCCTCAAATTCCTTTCCTTCAATAGATGCGAGCTTTAAGTTTTGTTCCATTGGAGTAGTAAGAGGATTGCACTCTGTCATGCCAAACCTGTTCAACAAATCTCCAATGTATTTCTTTTGAGAAAGAAATATGGACTTTGGATGTTGGTTTACTTCAATGCCAAGATAGTAATGAACATAGCCAAATCAGTCATTTCAAAACTTTTTCCCAATTCTTCTTTATGGATGCAATATAACTTTCATTGTTCCCTGTCATTAAAAGATCATCTACATATACCACAAGATATACAACTGTTTTGCCAACTTTCGTGACAAATAAAGTTGTATCATCAAGATCAAAATGATTGAAGTTGAGTTTCAGAAGATGCTCAGTTAGCTTTTCATACCAGGCTCGTGCTGCTTGTTTGAGGCCATACAAGGACTTCACAAGTTTGCATACTTTATGTTCATGTCCTTTCACAGCAAATCCTTCAGGCTGGGACATAAAAACATTTTCTTTTAGATCTCCATTCAAGAAGCAGTTTTTACATCCATTTGATGGACTTTCCAACCGTTCTGAGCTGCCAGTGCAAAGAGTGTCCGGATGGTGGCCCATTTTGCTGTGGGAGCAAAAGTTTCCTCATAATCGACCCCTTCCTTCTGTGCAAAACCTTTTGCAACAAGCCTAGCTTTGTGCTTGTCAAGTGAGCCATCAGCTTTGTACTTGTTTTTGTAGACCCACTTGCAACCAATTGGTTTGGTTCCAAATGGAGGATCAACCAGCTTCCAAGTGCCGTTCTTTATGAGGGCATCATACTCCTTTTGCATCGCTTCTTGCCATTCATCATGAGAAGCAGCTTCTTTAAAGGAAGTTGTTCAAAATCTGTAGACAAGTTCAATTCACAATCATAAGAAACATCCATATCAACAGGTGAATTAGAGTCATCTACATCACCTCCATTTTGCCGGTTTGAATTTTTGGTTCCTGTCTTTCCAACTTCATCAGGATGAACACTTTCAAGTGTCTTTGTCAACCACTTTGGGGGACCTTTCTGAGATGGTCCAGGCTGCTCCGTTGATTGAGTTTGGATTGAATCAAGATTGAGTCTCCCAATTCTATCAATTACATCACTTAAAGCATCATCCATTGTTGGAGTTTCATGCGGGGGAGAGTGTTCTTCAGAAGAAGATTCCACATGTTGATCTAGTATAGGAATCCCCTCTTCAAGATGAAGAATCTGATTATCAAATTCTTGAAATGATTTTGCTTTTGTGAATTTATCCAAGCGATCAAGTTGCTGCTCAACAACATTGTCAGTTTTGGATGATTCAAGGAAAATTACATCTCTAGATACAATAAATTTCTTATTTACTTCATCATAGAGGCGATATGCTTTAGAGGTGTTTGAATACCCCAGGAAGATGCACTTACGACTTCTAGCACCAAGTTTGTTTCTATGTACCTTTGGTATCAAAGCATAACAAGTGGAACCAAAGACCCTGAGATGCTTTACCGAAGGAACATGTCCATACCACATTTCATAAGGAGTCTTGTTTCTAATAGCATTAGATGGACATCTATTCTTTATATATGTAGCACATAGAACAGCATCAGTCCAAAACATTATCTTTACATTTTTGAAGAAGAGCATGGATCGTACCATATTTAAGATTGTCCTATTCATTCTTTCAGCTACACCATTCTGTTGAGGATTATAAAGTGCAGTTGTTTGATGTTTGATCCCATGTTGGGAAGATAGTTTTCAGATTCATTTGATGTGTATTCTTTTCCATTATCAGTGCGAATAGACCCAATATGAGATTGTGCATCATTTTCAATCCATTTATGAAAATTCTTGAATGTTTGAAAAGCATCAGATTTGTTCTTCAATAAATAAACCCAACACA
Source organism: Pinus taeda (assembly GCA_000404065.3). Taxonomy (NCBI): domain Eukaryota; kingdom Viridiplantae; phylum Streptophyta; class Pinopsida; order Pinales; family Pinaceae; genus Pinus; species Pinus taeda. Next base: position 273,711 of record APFE030372764.1, read on the forward strand.
TTTTGGTGTAGTCATCAATAAATGTCATCATATATTTATTTCCATTTGCAGAAGGAACAGGCATTGAACCACATAAATCTGAATGAATGAGTTCAAGTTTTCTATGTGCTCTTGAATGTGAATCATGAAAAGACTGTTTGCTATGCCTTCCAAGAATACAAGCATCACATTGCTTAAATTTCCTAGGAATTGTAGGCAAACCAGCAACACCATTTTTCTTCAACAAGCAGAGACTATCACAGTTCAAATGTCCAAATCTAGCATGCCATTATAAACTGGATGGAAGTGTACCTTCTTCATGATGAGAATTGTATGAAAAATGTTGTGCACGAGCAGAGGTTCCTTGCAACTTGAGAAGCCTTTCTTCTTTTATTCCCCTCATGACAAGTGAGTGGTCAGATGCTTTTCTTACCTCAAGCTTGCCATCAAACATATGAATGGAGTGACCTTGCTAGCGGATGTGGACCAAGGACAGCAAGTTTCTCTTGAGCTGTGGGAGATATAGAACATGATGCAGAAGAAAGTCTAGAAGACCGGGCAGTTTAAGCCTGATTGTGCCAAGCCCTGATGGCTTGATTTTTGATTGGTCTGCAAAGTATACTGCTCCATCAACATTGTCAGTGAAATCTTCAAAAAAATCTTTTATATGAGTCATGTCGTAGGTTGCTCCTGAATCAAGCAACCAATCATTTTTCCAAGAAGCAAGTGAAGCATTAAATAAATCTTCATTTACTCCAATTTTACATTGTGCCACAACATAGTGAGCGAATTCAAGTGCTTTACCTTTGTCTGTATCATCAGTTTTACCTTTCTGTTGGTTTCTTTGCTGCTCAATTTTGTCCCATGGTAGCTTGCATGTAGAGGCATCATGTGATCCATTTCTTTTGCAGTGTAAATCTACCTTTTCTCCTTGAGAATGTCTAGCACCCCCTGCCTCTGAAATATCTTCCTCTTCCTCTTCGACCACCTCTTCCTCTTGAAGAATCTTGAGTAGGATGCTTTTCTTTATGAGCAAGGCACACAGCCTCTTCAGAAGATTCAGGGGCTGTCTTCTTTCCAAAAGCTTTCTCTCTTTCAGCAAATTTTTTCACAAGAGAGTCAAAGGTGATATCTTTGAGATTTCCATTTGCTTGCAATGACTCAAGATAATTGGAGTACGTAGGATAAAGTGCCGTGAGAAAAGCGATAAGAGGAATACCCAATTCAACCTTAGTGGATTTGATATCATGCATTATAGACTTTACTTCAGATGCAAGAGCAAGAGGATCATTATTTTGTAGTTCAAGAGTGAAGAGTTTAATCATGAGTTGAACAACTTCAAGTGCAGAATGTGAGCCATAAAGTTCTTTCAACTTTTGTAAGGCTTCAAAGGCAGTTGAATATGATGAAATATGGCGACTCACCTCTTCATTTACAGATGCTGCGGTTAATGCATAAGCTTTGTTGTTCTTGTTTTCCCAAATGACGAACTCTTTGTCTGAGGTAGGTTGTACTGGTTCATTGTCTCCGTCTCCGACACACACTCATTTCCACAACTCATTGAAAATGAGGGTGTGTTTTATCATCCGAGACCATTCAGGATAGTTCTCCTTGCCAGTGAGAACTATTCCCACCATGGATATGATAGAATGCATTCTGTAAAAAAAATTACTTCTACTGATAGAAAAATACTTCTGCTAGAAAAAAATGCACTGTAGTAGCAATATTCTAAAAAATGAAATTATGGTAGCAATAGGACAAATGTATTATTGCAGGAGGTATTACATGGAGGAGGTATGACAATTTCAACACAGGATGTTTAAATTCGAAGATTCCAATCGTTATTCAGTCAAGTAATAACCATCTTTATTTTTCAGAAAATGGAAAATTGTAACTTGAAGACTTTGCTCTCTTTCAAGTAACAGGTGGGTCCGATGTCAGCTCAAAAATTGGAAAATTTTCTTTCCTTGACTTTATCAACCAACACTATGAGAACAGTGAGATCCAATAGAGATATAATCAAATCCAAAGTAAAGCGACCAGTCCTCATTACAAAACTGGCTTCTCTGGTTACTAAGATTCATTATACCGGAGTCATTCATATATATGGTATACGTAGGGTGTTATAGCGGAGATATATATGGTGTCAGGTCACAACGGACATCGAAAATATAATACAAAAGCGTTATTTCAACATATTAGACTGTGGATGGAGAGCAGTGCTCAAGCCTTCATTGTATCATAGTCACCAAAGTGTGGACATAAGAGTCGACTGTGGTGGAGGAACAACATTTGTTGCGCAAAGTGAATACCAAGGAAGCCAACGTATATCAAGGAGGTTGATCTAACAGCGTTCACCTGTGTATGGAGGCCAGAAAGACAGATATGTACCTGTGACGCAGTTTCGAAATAGAATCGCAAGCCCTTCTGCAGCTTTTGGCACTCGCGCTTCGTAGCACAGGTCCGGAAGCCCTAAGGATTCCCCACACAACCCTCTCCTGGATATGGCGAAGCCTCCAATGAAACCTTTGTCAGGCCAACACGCAGTGTAGGACATCGATGATGGAGTCGACGCTGAGAGGGAGAGTATGGCAGCAAAATATGCAACGTTACAAAAATGTAGAAGGTCGAAACCAACAGTACAGGAAGAGAATGAGAAACCCCCGGGGCAACGTGGGATTCCACTAGTATAGTAGCGTGGAGTATTAAACAATGTTTGTGGGTGCGCAAACACCAAACGCACAATAGAGGACAGAGAGCATAGGAATGGATAATATGACAGACTGCAGAAATGGCAGAAGGGAGTTACAAGGGCATAAAAGCTAAAAATGGAGCTGGCTCTGATTAACTCCTCAACCAAAAATTTATTCGCATTTATTCCTTCAGGTAGGTCTTCATTAAATACATGAGGGAGAGACTGTTCAGTTCATCTCCTGATGACTGTGCATATTACTTATTTATCTATTTACATTATATTCACCGAATCATGAGGATTAGGTGTCAACAATCTAAGAGAATGTTATTCTTGATGTTTGAAGTTTTTAATGATGTCATGTTTGGGGTTTTGGTATGGTTATGAAAACCCTAACTTGTTAGGGTTGAATGGTGATGTCTGAAATCCCAAACCTTTGAAGTATTGATAAATTAGGGTTTTCTATTGAAACGCTAGATCATTAGGGTTTGGTAGGGTGTATAAGCAAGAACCTTATTAATGTCCTAGGTGTATGTGTGTTTGTTCGATCGAAACCCTAATCTGATCAAGTTTGTTATATGTCTAACTTTAATATATTGATATTTGTGTCATTGGGTTTGACTAACACATGTTATGATATGCTTGTGCATGATGATGGAATCCTAGATATATGTGTTGACCTAATTGTTAATGGTCATGAGTCCTAGGGTTTGGAAATAAGCCCTAGTCGAAGTTTGATTCTCGAGGATGATAGTGTTTGTGAATTCTAGGGTTTTGTAACTAAACCTTAATAGAAGCTCAATTCTCTAATATGTGATGAGAAGTGTGATAATCTGAGATTTATGAAAGATTGTTGAAATATGAATTTGAGTTGTGATTGGTTTTGATTGGTTTTGATTGTTGAAGCTTAATGGCTCGTGTATGAAATCTAGGATCTTGCACTAAAATCCTAGTGGAAGTCTAACATATGAGTTCTAAAGTTGTTAGATACATTGTATATTTGTTTGAATTGCTTCTAGGGTTTGCAACATTTTGTAGTAGGGTATGTCATACCTCTGGAAGAAATATTGAAGCCTTAGATATAATGAAGGTTGTTATCTTGATTGAGGTGTTGGAAGTCTTGATGATGAAGTCTAGAGTTTATGACAAAAACCCTAGCAAGAAGTTGAAAAGTATGTGTCTCTTGTTTGTAAACCTAACTAAGTTTGGGTATTTGATGCCTAATGTTGAATGCTTCCATAATTATATGATTTTGATATGGTTAACTTCATGTTTCTATAAATTTGGTTGTACTTGCTATCTAAGTCTTGTAGGTACATAATCTTCAAGATGGTGAAGATGCTCGTAAATAAAGTTGATATGATACGCATGATGAAAAAGTTATATGACTGATAATGGTCATAATAACTCTGATGAGAATGATGGAAGCCATGAAAGGTTTTCCAATGTTATAAGAAGTTGATCTCCCTAAGTTAAACGGGAGCCTGGATAAAAGAAATCTCCCTAATTAAGAGAGAGGGCATATTATAGTCATGATGGACACCTTGAAAGAAGAAAATTGGAGAATGCATTTTGAAGAATATGTTGTTGCATGAGAAGTAGGAAAGGAAGATGTATGATTCAGGAACCTTCTGTCCAGATTCTTTTGAAAGTCCTACTGTGATAAATTGAGACGCAACATCTAATTGTCTAAATGACCCCGGAGGTTTGTGTTTATTTATGTAAATTTGAAAGTTTGTTACTGATTGGGGTTGTGTTTGTATAGGTAAATCTCTCTGAGGTTTGATAGCATGCTAGTTACACGAGAGAGATTTGTTACCAATTTGTTTGATCAGGGAGGTTTTGCTACCGATTGGAATAATCGAGAGTGTTGAGGCTTTGTGTGTAAGACACATTGCCTAGGAAGACATTTGGTCAACACTTTGTGTTGATGTTTGGATCCCGAAGTAGGGAGGGTGGTGTTGTTCATAGAGTTCTGACCTCAGATATGGTAAAAAGTATTGCCACAAAGATTTAGACTCTTCTATTGTCTTTCTTTCTTGCTTGAGCGAGGGTACACGGGCCTTTTATACTCCTTGAGTACTTAGTAGGTTGCATACACGAATAGCTTGTATGTTTTGTTCTCCAATAGATATGAATGGGTATTTTCTTCATAAACCTCAAATTCTTCATTCCTAGACTTGTCTCAAACATGTCGTCTTACTCAGAAAATTTGGAGGACTTTTTTATAGTTCGGACTTTGAAGATTATATTGCTATGAGGTAATTTGGATTTCTCCACAGGGTTCCACACATACTTCTGACTAAGTCTCATCATCATAGGTATTTCTTTTATTCCCCCAGGAGCTGCTATAGGATGGTTCAGACTTTCAATTTCATGAATATTCTTCTTCGCAACAGTTGTTTACATGAGTTTTGTCTTAAGATTGTCCACTAGATGTCATAGAAGAATAGACTTACATGTTGTAGAAGTATAGTGTCACATTCTCACAATGAATTTGCATATCATAGTTCCATAGAAACTTCACATACCATAGAAGACAAGTCTTGGATAACAAATTTCAAAAGCTCATATTATAGAGTGTTAGGCTCAAAATACCTTTCTAGGTCTCGTCCTAGAGACAGATCTCAGATAACAAAAAAACATGGACAAGTAGATCTTGGACTACAAAGAATTATGATCAAAACAACCCTCTAGGTCTCAGCCTATATAACCCCACAAAGTGTCAACAAACTCGAACCAGCATCGGCCTTTCGGATCACAAATAAAGAGCTTAGTCTAACCTACTAGGCCTCAATCTAGCACTTTAGTAATCGCAGACTTCTAGTTCAGCAAGATGATTTTCTAATAAGCATAAAATGTCACGGGTTTGTCCTTGATGAGATTAAATTCAAATCATAAATGCACATCACATAGATGATGAAAAACTTATGTCCTTCGCATATAACTTTTGTCCTCCAGGTCCTCATAGATTTGATCTTCCTTCAGAGTATTCCTTTACCTCGACAATTTATGATCTCGACTTGTCTACATATTAGACTTTTGCTTTGACTTCTTCCAGATTTATGCCTACTTAGGGTTTTATTTACAGTGCTCCTGTCTTCACCATAGCTCAGATACCATGTTGAGAAACCAAGTGTAGTGGAATTAGGCTTGATTTCTCTACTTGATAATTACGTGTGAATATTTAGATTTCTTTTTTATTATTTGTTATGTCTTCTTCATCAAGAAATTATACAAAATGTTCAATCTTCCAAAAAAATAAAGAGACGAGAGGCACAAAAATTAGGCTCCAAGCAAGAGAAAAACCCCACAAGGGGAAAACCCAACAATCCTTCTCTTATAAAATCAGATCAAAATGAGATATCCAAGACCCAAGACCAAGACCAAAACCAAAACGACCACCAAAATTTCAAGTCAAAGCCTCCTCCAAGTCACCTCCAATGTCAAAGTCAACGATGGTCAAACTATCCCAAATCTGGTCAACTCCTGAAATTTCAGGCTTGCAATAGCACAAAAAGAATTCGACATTCAACTCTAAAATTCGATCAAGCAAAATTATCTCTTCTTGGACTACATTTCTTTCTCCTTTGATTTCTACTTCTTGTCCTTCACACAGTTGAGTTGTACTTCTTATGTGTGTAATTGGATGATCCCTCAAATGAGTCAAACTGCCTCTTATATATAGTTGTCCAAGAGGGTTGAATAAGTGGATCTTGGAAGCCCAAGCCAACTTGTTCCAAGGAGGGCTGACTTGACATTACGTGGACTTATTGACTCGAAATAAAATTCAAAATTCTTTTCTTACAAATGTCCAAATGGGACATGACTCAAGTACATTTTTCTTTGACTCATAATAAATTCTTTTTGACTCTATAAGCATGAATAAAATGCTTTGACCAAAAATAAATATAATAATGAATATAATAAATACATCAATGATTGTTTTACATTACATTATGATGACCAACACTCGTTACAACTTTTAACAAGTTAGACTTGGGAAAAGCATATATTATTATGTTGGCTTATTGCGCTAAATTGAACTTAGGAAAAGTAAAGTAAATTTCTTTAGTGATTATGTTTTAATCTCAGCCCTTGATCTCAAGTGAGGCAAGATCTAATCTAGGCCTTCAATCATTTTGGAGATTAGGGTTATGGATTTGGTACAATGTAAAGTTAAAAAAGCAATGCTAGGGAGAAGGAGAAGACACAATACAGTAGTACGAGATTGAGAGATGCTTCTCAGTGAGTGTGTTGGGTCCGAGGATGGGGCAGCAAGGAGATCCAGATCAGCCAAAGGGGGTTGATCAGCTGGATCAGATCCAGTGTTGTATGTAATTCCTCAATTGGGCCATTTTCCCAGGAAGGGAACCCAAGTAAGTTCAAACTCCAGAGCTTAAATGAAGAATTTGGATCGGGTAGAATGTGTCATTTTTGTGAATGAGATTCGTGAATTTGCTTTCGGTGTATTTTATGTTGTTAATACCCTAGCTGTGTTTTTTTATTCAGTAGACGTAATTCTACTTGGGACTAACCAATGTTTTAAATCTCCAACTCTGACTCAGCCGAGGGTCGACTCTGACTCCAACTTTGACTTGGTATTGACTCGGCCTGATCGATTTCAATGACTCGGTCGTTGTTAAAAATACATTAAATATTTATTGTTTTTATAAAAAAACATAATTTTAAAGATTTTCATTCATGTTTCCAAACACACAGCATTAGAATATAGATAGAAGACAACATATGATTAAAGTAGGCTCATGAATACATCCATTATATCAAAATGGAACCAAGAGCACTATCCAATACATACAGGATGATGATATAGAGATCAAAACAAAAACACATAACCAAGGAGGCTAGAAATGGCCTCTACAACAAAAGTAAACTGTGACCAGTGCTACTAGCTACTGCTAGAGGAGTCAACATCATCTGGCTCAACCTCTAGATCAACGTCAAACAGGGAAGCCCATGGCTCCTCATCATCATCTCCAACTGCAACTGTCGAAGTGGTAGCACTAGCAGGTTGTGCAGTAGTTGCAAGCTGAGATAGACGAGATATGCGCTTTTGTCGTGGCTGAGCAGAGGAAGCGTCTGCAACTAGAGGACTTGGGGCGGCCCTAAGGCTAGTACAAGTGGATCTGCATTCAACTTAACATTATGTTCGAGTGATGCCTCCACCTGTAAATCCAAATCAAGGTCCTCATCAAAATCAAACTCTGCTCGATGACTCTCCACTACCCAATCTGATGTTGGATCAATGTCTTCCAATACAATGGGATCTAAATCAGGGCTTTTGTTCAACAATCAATTGCGTCTGAGCCGAAGGTTGCATTGGACATAGACTGGATCATTTAACCGTCTTTTATCCAAACAACTTCTCTTCTTCATGTGAATCCTCTCAAAGACAGACCAATTGCACTCACACCTAGTAGGACTGCAAGTTTGACTCAACATACGAATTGCAAACTTCTGCGATTTAGGACAATTGCTACTAAAGCCTCCCACCATTATGCTACAAAAAACATAGGAGTGTAATGAGTTAGTTCAACAAAATTACAAATTATATCCAACTTTCAAATTATAAACGATTTAACAAATTAAGTATTAAGAATTTGAAAATTGAAATTTTTGTTTACCTGGCTCATCTGCTTCCCTTGCAATCTTTGCTAGGTTCTTCCCAAAGGTACCGTGGCTTTGCTGAAGGTTGTGACCTGTCGGTGTATTTCCAGCTAATCACACTCCAATGTGATCATATGATCAATGCAATCAACCAATCCATCTCTAACCTCCCCCTTCAAAGCTCTTGCCGCCAGAGCTTTATAATGATACCGTGGGTTCAAAAAATACCCAGCTGCATGTATAGGGTGATGGAGTTGATTGTTCCATCTTTCATCAATGATTGCCCAAATGGGCCCATACTTAGCCACTTCATCCTTGTGTGCCCTCTTTATTTGCTCCTTTGCTTGATTCATAACCTCATAAATGAAGCCCATAGCCAACCTTTCCCATCCACCAACCGCAACACCTTAACCAGTGGCTCAACAACCTTCACAATCTCTACTAACTTTCTCCAAAATATTTCTTCATTAACTTTCTTTTTCCATTCTCTGTCATCCTATTTGTGAGACCACTGGCTTTGATTCCATTCATCACTGGAAAATAGCTTTCTATGTTGTGAAAGCATAGATTTCAAGGTCAAAAAATGAGTAGCAAATCTAGTGATGGCAGGCCTAATAATATCCCTACCCCCTGTGTGTCTCCTCATAAGGCTCAAAATCCATGAATGATTGTAGATAAATTTTGTTGTGCTTTTGGCATGACCTACAGTGTTTTTGACCCAATCTAATTTGCCAATATCCTCAAGCATGAGGTCTTTGCAATGTGCAGCACATGGGGTTCAAAAGATGGTTTTGTGTTTTTCCTCTAACAGTTTACCAGCAAGAACATAGTTAGAGGCATTATCTGTGATAACTTGAACAACATCAGCCACCCCCACCTCCTCAGCAACCTCATCCAATAGCTAAAACAACAATTGTCCATCTTTTACCTTATCAAATGCATCAACTGATTTTAGAAACATGGTTCCCTGTGGGCAAAAGATAAGAAAGTTTATGATGGTATAGTTCCTTTGATCAGTCCATACATCTGACATGATGGTACATCCTATTCTTGCCCATGAATCCTTGAAATCTTTCAAATACTCATTAATGGAGGCAATTTCTTTCTGCAAACGATACCCCCTTATCTCATGCATAGTAGGGTCTTTGAAGCCTTTTCCAGCAGCATGTATCGCATCAAACATAGGCTCATAATATGGTGAATGGGAAGCATTGAAGGGGATATCAGCATCATACCACCATCTACATATGTAATCACAAGCAGTCTCCCTCAATTCTTTCTTCCAATGGTCATCTAAAGTGGGTTGCAAAGTTCTACTAGCTTGAGGACCATGTGCATCTGATGGAGAGGAGGGTGTGACAGTGAAATAACTTTTGATATCCATCTCACCCTTTTTTTTCATTTTACCTTGAATATACTCCAAAGAGGGAGGAACATATCAGAAAGGGTTGGATGCATCAATACAAGGGATAGAAGAAGAACCTTCAAAATCAAAATCGGAGTTGGTAGCCATCATTTTTTGTATACTCCTCTTCCTCCCAATTTCAGCCTCTAATTCTTTTTGCCTAGCCTTTTTTCTTTAAACTTCTCAAAATTGGCTAACAAATCCTTCCTAATCTCCCCAATTTCTGGTGATTCACATGGAGTAATTTGGCCTCTAATCCTTGCCAAGTGTTGTTTCAACCTATTAATGCCCCAAGGACCGACCTTAATTTTTTTTATGGCAAAATTTGCAATGCATTTGACTATCAACCATTTCAACATATGCCCAAGCAGCATCTTTCACTCTAGGTGTCATTTTTTCACTTGGAAATCAAAGGAAAAAAATCTGAAAATGAAAACAAAAAAAATAACATTGCTTCAATGTTCATTTCTTTCACAAAAAACACTCTTTTCAATTTCCAGATTTGCACAAAAAAATAAATAAGCAAAAACAGATTTTTACAAGTGAAAAAAATACCTCTAGGCACACACTGCCTCCTCAAAGTTGCTCCAACAAACCAACTCCTCAATGTTGCTCCAATGGCTGCCCAAAAAGCTCCTCACTCCTGCTACAATGCTTGCCCAAGACTCCTCACTACTGCTCCAAACACAAACTCCACAACTCCTCACAAACTCTCACTCAAATGTAATGAGATGGCTGTGAGGAAATGAGAGGGGTTGGGTGGGTTTAATAGGGTTTAGGAGAGGGGAATGGACCCCAAAGAACCCAAAGGCATATTACGCTGGGCTTTGGAGTCCCCAAAAATGAAATTTCAAAACAAAAATGCCGCTGAAGTGACTTTACTGGCCACTGTTACCGACCCAGCCGAGTCGTTAGCCAACTCTGCCGGTCCGGTTCAAAGGCCGAGTCGACCCAGTTGGGCTATGACTCGGACCAACTCGGCCGAGTCGGAGTCGAAACGGCCGGTTTTTAAAACAGAGGGACTAACTGCCGGATTGCTAGGGTAAGAAAAATTAACACCCTTTGGGTCTAAAGACTTAACAATCTTGATGTACTTGTATGTTGATTTATAATGTGATATATGAGGATTTTTTTGACAAAAAGAAAATAATAATAATATTATTAACAGCAGCATATTCATGGATTTGTATACGTAAAAATTTTGATGTACTTGTATGTTGATTTATAATGTGATATATGAGGATTTTTTCGACAAAAGAAAATAATAATAATAGCAGCAGCATATTCATGGGTTTGTATTCTGTCTTCTTGCTGAAGACCCGTTTGAGATCACCCTTCTTGCAGAGGAACAGGATCAAGACCCACATCTAGTAAATTGGCAATCTTTAATTCTGTTTTGGTATGTAGAGGTATCTGTGCCATTATAGATCAGTTTCCCTGTAAACCAATTTAAATTTATGAACAGACACATCTCAACATTGGACAAGGTAGTTTGAACTACATGATAATCAGAAATATGCATCGCACACCATAACTTTTAATCGTAATAAATTCTGAAAACAGAAAATGCACCACAAATGCCACTATTCATGCAGATCATCATATTGATGCACTGGCACATAACACAATTTGGTATCAAAAACTCTTGTCAACAACTTTCTGGATATATACTATCAACATTGCCCATTGTAGAAAACCCATGTTGGATAAGAAAGGAAAATGATACTGAAAACAGATTCCAAGCAAACAGATTTTATTATGCTCAGCTGTAACCAAAACACAGATTTACATTTATGCCAGATTTTTCAAAGAAATCACCTGATTTGCTCTTCGCCCAAGACCTGTGAGAAAATTCTCAGGCTTTACATCACGATGAAGAAAGTTCTTTGAATGGACATACTCCATCCTGTTAATCTAAAACCACAAACTAGGGAACTCATACTCATCTCTTCCAATAAAAACATCAGAACAAATAGAAGTGGAAGTAATAGATAGTTTATTGTGTGAAAATCATCACTCAGCGTGCTATAGATGCAAAACTGCAAATTCACACTTGAATTTCATAATGTAAGTACAGCCTATTCTGCGACAATGGAAAAAAACTAAATACATGTGCAACTATATGCAAGAGAAAAGATACCCACTAGCTGATCAGCAAGCATTAATACGGTTTTTAAAGAGAACTTCCGATCACAAGAATTGAATAAGTCTTCAAGACTTGGTCCAAGAAGGTCAATAACCATCACATTATAATTTCCTTCCACTCCAGCCCATCTTATATTTGGGATTCCAGCTGCAATAAATCCAGAAGCATGCTTAAAGACTCCATGCAGAGCTTGAATGACAGAAAATACTGCTAATCAAAAAGATGAAGGTAACAAAAAAATACTCCACGAGAACTCGGATAACAGAACTCTTACTTCCTCCTTGAACAATTCTATAAACCTTGGCCTCGTATAAAAGCTGCGGGTGATTAGTCTTTACATTTTCCTGTTTAAGTAATTGTAAAACAAGGAACGGGAGAAAAAAGTCATTACAAAAAACATCTCAGTTTTTCAATCTGAGGCTACATGCTTTTAAATTAGCTAAATTTCAACCAAACCAATATTTGATATCATCGCATGCTGTAGTATAAAAGTTCACTTACAACATAGAATCGATGTTTAAACCAGTAGTGATGCCTTAAGCTATAAGTTCCATAGATTTTATTTATTATATATAAATCAAATATGAGCTGGGTAGGCATTTAGGTTGCTCTATGTCTATCTTAACATGTATTGTATGGATTTATTTACTATTTCTAAACTTCTTTAGAAAAGCAACTAAAAAGACCACGCAGATTTTAAAAGCTGTTAGTATTAATATTAAATTAAAATATAGCCAACTTAGCATAGTCAGACCCATCGTTTGGTAAATGGACATAATCAGATGTCACTGTAGTTGCACAACTACTTTATATAAATTTTCAACTATGAAATGAAAACTAAATTCACATATACATTGTATATTTTAGTTTTTTACAGCTAGTAAAGTTGTCCATAATGCTTTGGAGTTAGACTAAACGAAATTGAAAAAATTCAGATGTTTTGGGTAATGTCATTACCCATCATTGAGGAGGGATAGAAAGCATGACGATCTTAATGATTGTAGCATCTCATATGTGTTGGCCTACAAATGCTCATTGTAGGTGCTTGTAAGGGCTAAGGCCCACATTATATTTTTGGCCTCCCTTACCTCTCACGTAAATAGAGAAAGCAGAGAAATCCTCCAATCATATATACTCATTCATTCGTATTCATTCTTGTGATGAGGTGTGACCTAAACAAGAGCATGCACTAGTGCCTCTCTCTCTCTCTCCCCCCACACACAAACCCAAGGTGTAGAGGTGCGAGAGTCCTCCAACGTCCTGTCAGTAAGCGGAGCACCTTGATGTTATGAATTTAAATTCAAGAAAATTCATAAAAATTATTAAAATGTTAAAATATTATGGTCAACTCTGTTATGAATTTAAATTCATAAAAATTATTAAAATGTTAAAATATTATCTAAATAAATAAATGAATAATTATAGTCAGTTAATTAACAATTAATTAGTTAAATGAAGCGACATTAGTCCCAAAGGACATGTCTCTCTGATTAGGCATGGTCAGTCAACTCCTCTTAAAGGAGCACCACCTCAGCCTTGTATTCATCATTCAATAATTATCAATCAATTAAATATATATATATATTCAGAAATTTCTGTGTATTTCTCAGCAAACAGTCCGCAATTAGAAATAAATATTTCTAACAGTGGTAGTAGAGCCAGACTTCTTCTGGTGACACCCACGACAGCTTGCTGGCCGTCAGGCCCTACGGCCCTCCCATCCTTGGCTTGTTCTGTTGTTTCACTGCTGCAAGGCTGAACAGGCATGAGTCTGCGGTTCCCTAGCTTAGTGGCGTGAAGTAATAGTCGTGTCGTGACATAGTCAGCATCTGTGGGGTTCCCTGGCTCCATGGCGTGGAGAAACAGTGCTCCGGACGTGGATTAGTTTACCAGTCGACTAGGAGATTCCTTTTCACGAATCCGGTCAACCCTTCACCAATACGTTTTGACTATTGGTCTGGCGTTTGCGGTTTCAGGGGTAAAACAACCATCAACACCGTCGTCGAGTGGCTCCGCAAGAGCATAGACTGATTGTGGCTCAGTGGTGTGGAACACACACCCACTGTGTCGTCCACGGGGTCCAAGTGTCGTGATTGGTGCCATGAGCCATAGCGTGTACCCCGAACAATTTACATCGCCATCGATACGCTCCAACCGTGGTCAGCCGTCAATGATTGTAGTATGTTATCAATCCAAACGGCGGGTGTCAACGGTCCGAAACAGTGGTGGTCAACAGTCGTGACCCAGTGTGGATAATTAGAACGTATAATTTAATTATAGCTATATAATATATATAACTTATAATTATATATATAATTACATAAATATTTGAAACATAAATAAATTATTATTATTTACTACGCAAAATACAACATAGCAAAACAAGAAAATTAAAAAAAAAAGGGTCTGGTAGGAAAAAAAGGAACCAAATGGCAAGCGACAGCAATGACGATATGAAAAAAAATTCAAGAGGACATCAGCAAGTTAAATAAACGCCTGGATAACATCGAGAAGTCAGTTAGTATGCAGAACCAAATGGCCAATGATATCTCTTTCTTAAAAAACTTGATGAGCCAGCATTTCGGAGGGACTAATCCACCTTTAACTACACAAAGTCCCAAGACTCTGTAAGGTGAGACTCCTCCAAAGCATGAGTTCCTTAGGCATGACAAGTAGTGAATACCACAAATTCACTTCGAAGGAAGCCAATATTATACTAAATCTTCCGAAACGAACCATCTTAAAATCAAAAATGAATTACCTAAGTATGATGGTAAGAACTATAAGAGCGTCGTCATATGGGTAAATAAGATGGACGCCATTTTTTTAGCAAACCCTCCACTCGGCGAGCAAAAAAGAGTCATGACTGCATCCAACTACTTAGAAGCAAAAGCGTACGATTGGTTTTTGTGGTGGTCATCTAAATGTATGGGTTGCTCGTTCAATTGGCAAAGCTTAAAAAATGCCCTGCTAAAAAGGTTTCATGACGAGGAGGAGGATGATGTCTACAAGAGATTCGTTCACCTGAAACAAAAAGGATCAGTAAGTGGATACACTCACGAATAGGAAGTATTAGTAGTAAGGCAGAGAGGGTTCTCAAATGAAGAGCTGTTAAAAATGTATTGTTGTGGCCTTAAAGATTACATTCAAGAAGAATTAAAATTGCATAAACCCAAAACCATTGAGGAGGCCAGACACAACAATAATTATCGAGCGGAAATATAAACTTCACAAACCACCATATGCCCATAATGAGAGAACTAATAACTATTCCAAGGGGAATTCGGGTAAACCATCATCAGAGAACACTAGCAAGTACGTTCCACCACCATTGTGAAATGAAGGAAAACAACAATCTAGTGTCGAAAGGAAAAAAGGATGGCAAATGCTAGAAGTGTGGAGACAAGTATTACGTAGCACACAAATGCTCAACGCAAAAATTGTACAACTGCGAAGCCGAACAAGAAGAAGAATCTTCGTAAGACAACTCTGACGAGGAGGACAATGAAGAAAATGCAAACCCTAGTCCAGAATCAGAAGAAGACATGCCACAAATTCCTTTAGCAGCCATCACAGGGATAGCTCAACCACAGACACTGAAACTTAAAGGTCAGATCAAGAAGCAAAACGTTATCATTCTAGAAGACTCAGGGAGTACACACAACTTCGTAGATGTCAATGTTGTGAAAAGACTGAACATATTTGCTTACCCGGTAGCAAATTTAAAAGTTATGGTAGCAGATGGGAAACATATAGATGGAGTAGGCAAGTGCCATAAGGTTAAGTTGCAATTAAGCGAATATGCAATGGAGTCCAGCTTTTATATAGTTCCCTTAGGAGGAGTAGATGTCGTTTTAGGGGTACAATGGTTACGAACATTAGGCACATACTCAGCAAATTACATAAAGCAGTTCATTAAATTCAAGTGGTATGGAAGGAAATATAAGTTGTTTGGTTTTCAAGCACCACCAACTCAAGTCATCTTCGCTCAGCAGATGAAGAAACTTGTTCGCAAAGGGGCACCAGCATTTGTCGCATAATGTCAGCAGTTGGAGTTATTATCGATAGAAGGGACCCACCAACCATCAGAAATTTCATCCTTGATTCAAAAATAAGAGAAGGTTTTTCAAGATCTACCAATGAAGTTACCCCCTGAAAGGTAAATTGAACACATTATCGAAGTCAAACCAGACTCAACACCAATGAACGTTAAGCCATATCGTTATCCCCATCACCACAAGACAGAAATAAAATGCTTAATACAGGACCTGCTAAAGCATGGAATCATTACGAAAAGTAGAAGTCCATACGATGCACTTGTAGTATTGATCAGGAAGAAAGATGGATCCTTCTGATTATGTATAGATTACAGAGGTTTAAACAAAATCACTATTAAACATAAGTTTCTGATTCCGTTCATTGATGAAATGCTAGATGAACTACATGGTGCAAAGTACTTTTCCAAATTAGATCTAAGATCAAGCTACTATCAAATACAAGTAAGACTAGAAGAAGTCGAAAAGACAGCATGCAGGACTCATGAAGGGCATTATGAGTTTAAGGTTTTGCCCTTTGGAATAACAAATGCGCCAACCACCTTCCAAGCAACCATCAATGAACTTTTTCACCCATATCTGCAGAAGTTTGTATTAGTTTTCTTCGATGATATTTTGGTCTACAGTAAGACGTGGAAGGAACATCTCAAGCATATGGAAGAAGTATTGTTTGTATTGGAGAAGAACTAGTTCTACGCCAAGCTATCAAAGTGTACGTTTGGGCAAAAGGAAGTTCAATGCCTATGACAAGTTATATCCAGGGAAGGAGTCCAAGTGGATCCCAACAAAATAAAGGCAATCAAAGAATGGCCCAAACCCAAGAACATATCCAAGCTAAGAGGATTTTTAGGTTTAACAGGGTATTATAGAAAATTTATAAAAAAACTATGATGTCCCAGATTTAAATGGGAACACAACAAATTACAGAGATAACCATAAACACAGAGATGCAACGGAAATAATATTCCATTTCGTTAATGTAAAATACTGAAATATGCTTACAAACAGAAATGGAAATACACTAGCTAGGGCGATTGTAGCTTATCTCTGAGAAGAGATGTGGCGCCTACCTGCCTCTAAACTAAACTCCAATGAGGCTCAAGGGCCTTTTTATTATTGAACAATAAGAGCAAACAGTAAACAACCAAAAGCCTAACCCGAGGACATGTAATACCAAGAGTTGATGGGCCCCATTGGGGTGAATTGGACAGCCAACTTCTCAGGGTCGTGACTTGGTCATATTATCTCCGTTTGACGCGCATGATAGCCCATTGGAAAAATTTCTCCGACGACTACGATGGAAAAGACGATTTTAAACAAAAAATTGTTGGCGGTAGATTTCCAAAAAAACGTCGTTTAGGGCCCCAAAACAGCTCCAAAAGTTTAGGACTAGGACCCGAAAAACTGCTAAAAATAGTAAATGTGCTACAATTAAGGAAACTGAAAAACTGAAAGAAGCAATGGTGGGGGTCCAAGTGGAATTGGCAAGTGGCCATCAATATCCACCTGGATCATTCCCCCCACTTAGGAAGCAATGGTCCCCATTGCGTTGAGTTCCTCCATGAGATGAGGAAACTTCTGCTAAACTTGGTCCCTGGTGAGCCACTTGCCCTGGTGAAGAAGTTGGTCTGCTTTGACAACTCGATACAATTGGATATTCTGCCGGTGAGTGTGCTTGATCTGTGTGTCCATGATCCGATCAGTTGCAGCTTGTTCCATGCAATCTGGATTTAACTCGTGGGTGTGCGTTGTTATGCAATGTCTAATGTGTCTAGTAATGGTGGAAAGTATGGCTGAAGGCAGTCCACATTGAACACTGGGTGCAAGCCAAGGAATGGGGGAATGTTGAACTCAAATGCATTGTCTCCCATAGCCTTGGTAATGGTGTAAGGACCATATCGAAGTGGTCTGAGTATTTGATAGGCTCAGGTAAGGCGTTACTTTTGCAAATGCAACCAGACTTTGTCGCCCACCTGAAACTTGTGTGGCACCCGATGTTGATCATGTAGCTTATACTTGGCATTTGATTTCTCCAGAATGTCATGGACCTGCTGGAAAATATGTTGGATGTGCTCAATGAAATTGTTTGCCTTATCTGTTTCAGACTGGACATGAGCCGAATCTACGTGTGTAGCTACAAATGGCATGGCCACATCAATGGGACATAGTGGCTGGAATCCCAAGCCCACCTGAAAAGGGTTGTGGCCAGTCGCGCTGTGGAGAGCCCGGTTGTAGTTGTGTTGAACATAAGGAAGGCTTTGGTCCCATGTGCGTGGATACTTTGAGTTGTACATGCACAAAATGTGTACGATCATCCTATTGACAACCTCTATCTGGCCATCAGTTTGAAGATGGAAAATTGTGGACTTAGTGAGTTTGGTGTCTAGCATTGAACAGAGACTAGACCAAAATGTACTAAGGAACCTGTTGTCACGATCTGAGATGATAGACTGTGGGATCCCAAAGCGTACCCACGCTCATTCAAAGAAGAGTTTAGCAGTGGCTTTGGATGTGATATTCTTCTTGCAGGCCGCCATAATGGCCATCTTCGAGAACCTGTCGACGACCACAAAAACACAGTCGTTTCCATGCTTAGTGGAAGGAAGGCTTGACATGTAATCCATGGAGATGGATTCCCAAGGTCGACTAGGGATAGGTAGCGGGGTATAGAGGCCTTGCTTCTTGATGGTCGGTTTGGCAATGGCACAGGCAGTGCATGATCTGATGTACCTCCCGACATCTTGTCGAAGATTCGGCCAATAGAAATACTTCTGCAGTACTGCCACCATTTTCTCGACCCCGAAATGCCCAGCAGTCCGACTGTAGTGTGCTTCCCAAATCATCTTGGCACGCTCGATTGAAGGAACACAAAGGTGACCCAGGTGGCATAACAGGGCATCCTAGAGGTCAAAATCTGGAACATGATGTCCCTCCAAGAGTGTCTGGTATGTGTGGCTGAATTCTGGGTCGCTTTTGTAGAGAAGTGGCCAATCAGAAGTCTCATGTCCACATGAGTTGAGCACACTGGTTAACACAATGATTGGTGGTCGATTGAGGCAATCTGCAACATTATTGGTGCTACCCTTCTTATACTTGATATTCAAATGGAACTGCTGCAGGTATGTGGACCACTTTTGATGGCGATCATTCTGCAATTTCCCTTGGATCTGTATGAACTGCAGGGATCGGTGGTCTGTGTGGATGACCGTTTTCTTCCCCAAAATGTAATGCTTCCATTGTCGGCAGGCCTACACAATTGAATACATCTCTTTGTCATAAGTGGGATACTTCCGGACTGTGTTTGAAAGTGTCTCTCTGTGATATGCCACTGGATGCCCGTGTGAGTAAAGACTGCCCCAATAGCATAGTCAGAGGCATATGTCTTGACCTTAAATGGTTGTTACAAGTCTAGTAATGCGAGCACTAGTGCCGAGCAGAGGCGATATTTCAACTCTGTGAATGCCTTCTGTTGAGATTCAGACCAAAAGAATTTTGCTTTCGCTCCTCCCT
>APFE030372764.1:293145-353895 GCA_000404065.3 Pinus taeda
GATCTTGGCTGGATCCACATGCACCCCCTGTTCATCAATAATGTATCCCAAATACTGAACCTGGGTCATGCCAAAAGTGCATTTCTCCAAATAGGCACATAACTTGTGTTGCCACAGTGTTTGGAGAACCTGTCGGATGTTGTGGAGGTGCTCTTCCCAAATCTGGCTGAAGATCAGGATGTCATCCAAGTATACCACTACAAATGAGCTGGTGAATGGCTGCAAGATGTCATCCATTAGCCTCATGAAGGTTGCAGGAGCATTCGTCAATCTGAAAGGCATAACCAACCATTTGAAAAGGCCCTCCTTGGCTTTGATGGCAATCTTCCACACATCGGAGGGTTCGATTGGTACCTAGTGATATCCTGACTTCAAATCGATCTTGCTGAAATATTTTGCCCCCTTCAGTTGGTCCAGGAGGTCATCAATCTGTGGGATCGAATACCTATTACGAACAGTGATCTTGTTCAGCGCCCGATAGTCAATATAGAGTCTCCAAGTCCCATCCTTCTTCTATACCAACACGATCGGGCTCCCACAGGGCAATGAACTCGGACGGATGTGACCTTTCTGCAGCAGCTCTTGAATCTGCCTCTTGATTTCATCGTTCTCCAGAACGGAGCGCCGATAGATTGGTCCATTGGGTAACAATGCACCTAGGGTCAGATCGATGGAGTGCTTGACCTGACAGTGCAGAGGAACCCCTGCAGGGGAGGTGAAGATGTCCTCATACTCTTCCACGACCTTGTCCATCTGTAGTTGTCATGCGGAGGGGCACCGTCTGGAGGTCGTGGCCACCGTCTTTTTCTTTCCTTGAGGGCATATCATCAGGAAAACAAATTTCCCGGTTTCGGAAATGAACTTACTACATTGTTTTGCAATAACCAAAGAGATGGCGGTAGGCGATGCTACCTTTGGTATCCTCTACAACTTATTTCCCAAAGTAACAATAACAGTGCAGGGCCTTGATTCATACACAGCATGTCGCTTCCACAAGTATGGTTGTCCTAATAATACATCACAAACTTCAAGGGGAGCAATGTCACACAATACCTCATCCATGGAGGGCTTGATGTTGTATGGAAGGCGACACTGCTGGCTCACGCAAAGATCCTGTCCCTGGTGAAGCCACCTGATGGTGTACGGTTGTGGATGTCCTATGATCGGTAAGTCCAGTCGCTTCATGACCTCTGCTGAAATGAGGTTCTTTCGGTTCCCGTTGTCGATAATGAATTGTAGTGGGGAGCCCTTTACCCACATCTGGGAGTGGAAGAGATGCTCCTCCTCCTCTGGATCTTCGAGTTCCTCCTTCTGGATCTTTGTGGTGGCAACAGTGGCGTTGGTCTTTGCATCGATAATCTGTTTCCCTTTGTCATTACCCTTGTCGGGTTCTGACTCAGAGTCGGAACGTGCATCTGATTCTGAAACCTTTAGCTCTGCCACTAGTGATTGCTTGGCCCAACACTCACTTGTGTTGTGAGTGGAGCTCTTATGGAACTCACACCACTTTCCCATGTCCTTTTTTGGCTTTGTGGCACTGTTCTTTGCTTACAGCTTTGGTAGGTTGTCTTGGGCCGCCTCGCCTTGGCTTTGTCCTTTGTTCTACAGTTTGGGGGCACCTTTTCCTTGCTTCAAATTCGCAGATCTAAAGTCTCGCTTCTTCTGTTTAAACTTTTGCTCGACCTTAAAGACATATCGGTATGTCGTGCCGAGCGAAGAGATGTTCAGGAATTCTATTTCTTCCTGGATGTACTTGTGTAGACAGTCGCGGTATTTGAATACCAAATGCTGCTCTGAATCCTTGATACCCAACTTTGTGCGAAGGGTATGGAAAATATTGGTAAACTCTGGCACGTCTTGGTCCCTTCCCTGCCGCAGCGTGGTCCACTTTATGTATTGATCCTCATAACTTCCGACAGGGTAGTACTACTCTTTGATGGCATCCCGGAATGAATTCCAAGTGGGTGCGGCTGAAAATAGTGAGCCTATGCTTTTATCCTTCTGCTCGCAGTAGGTTTCCCACTAGTCCTTGACGTAGGGGGCTGCTTTGAGAAGAGAAAAAATAATCTTTTCCTGACTAGAAAAATCATGAACAGAAAAATAACCCTCTAGCAGATTTAACCATTTATCGATGGCATCTGCATCTATCTGACCCTCGAATATGGGGATTTCAAAATTAACTTGTACCTTAAACTATGTGGCGTTTCCACAGTAGTTGTTGGAAGCCGATGCGTCACCCCTGGGTAGCCGCTGAAGGATCTGAGCAAAGTTGTCCATCATCACGTTCCTTTGTCGCTCGAGGGCTTCTTCGAGCAAGATTTTGATAGGATCTCCTACCCCCTCATCTTTCTTTTCATCCGCCATAAGAGGGCGTCGGGATTTGCGAGGCTGGTCTTGCAAAGGTTCGACCAGTTCAAGCCCTAACTCATTATATCCCTACCTCGTTGGGGACATGCAAAGAAAAACAGAGAAAAAAAGCAAACTGCTCTAATACCACTGATCCAGATTTAAACGGGAACACAACAAATTACAAAGATAACCATAAACATAGAGATGCAACAGAAATAATACTTCATTTTATTAATGTAAAATATTGAAATATGCTTACAAACAGAAATGGAAATACACCAGCTAGGGCGATGGTAGCTTATCTCTGAGAAGAGATGTGGCAGCTACCTGCCTTTGAACTGAACCCCAATGAGGCTCAAGGGCCTTTTTATTATTGAACAATAAGAGCAAACCCTAAACAACCAAAACCTTAACCCAAGGAGATGTAACACCAAGAGTTTATGGGCCCCGTTGGGGTGAGTTGGACAGCCAACTTCCCGGGGTCGTGACTTGGTCATATTATCTCTGTTTGACACGCATGATAGCCCATTGGAAAGATCTCTCCGAGGACTACGACGGAAAAGACAATTTTAGACAGAAAATCGTCAGTAGATTTCCAAAAAATCGTCGTTTAGGGCCTCAAAACGGCTTCGGAAATTTAGGACCTGAAAAACTGCTAAAAATAGTAAAGTGTGCTACAATTAAAGAAACTGAAAAACTGAAAGAAGCAATGGTGTGGGTCCAAGTGGAATTGGCGGGTGGCCACCAATATCCACCTGGATCATATGCACATCTGACAACACCTCTAACCAATTTGTTAAAGAAGAATGCTTTTCAGTGGAATGACCAAGCAAACAAGTGTTTTGAGAATTTAAAAGAAGTAATGTCAGCCACACCAGTGCTAACGACTCCTGACTTCTCCAAACCATTCGTAGTCGAATGTGATGCTTCTGGATTCGGAATTGGAGCTGTATTAATGCAGGACAACCACCCTATAGCATTTGAGAGAGGGAAACTTAATAAACGAGAAAGCTTAAAATCAACATACCAAAAGGAGATGCTCGCCATCACACACGCTTTAACGAAGTGGCCCCAATATTTGCTTGGGAGTAAATTTTCGATCCGAACCGACCACAGCAGTCTTTAGGTCTTACTTTAGCAAAAGACATTATCAACAGAACAACAGAAGTGGATGGAGAAGTTGTCAGCTTTCGACTTAGAAATATTGCACAAGAAAGGACATTTTAAAGAATGTTGTAGCTGATGCACTCTCACGTAAAGATGACAACCACACAACATGTGCGGCCATGATAGCTGCGCCAGAATGGTTGGACGAAATATGAGCTGAAAATGCCAAGGATGAGGATTCTGACTCCATGATTAAGAATATCAGTCAGTATACCAAATTTGAGTGGAAGAATGACATCTTATGGTACAAGGGTAGAATTTACCTAATACCCACATACAAATTTAAGATGAAAATACTAAAAGAGTCTCACAATTCGCCTAGAGCCGGACATGTCAAATTCTACAAGGCTTACTACAACATCCGACAGTCATTCTATTGGAAGGGTATGAGCAAGGAAATTCATAAATATGTTGTAGAATGTGATATTTGTCAAAGGAACAAGAGCAAAAATGTTCCAACTCCAGGATTGCTACATTCACTACACATTCCAAATCAGAAGTGGGAGGAGATTTCGATGGACTTTATTGAAGGGCTACCTACATTTGACAGAAAGGATAAAATATTTGTAGTAGTTGGCAGGCTCACTAAATATGCCCACTTTATGACTATTAAAAAGACAGACACAACTAAACAAATCGTTGATGTGTTTTGTAAAAATATTTACAAACTACACGGGTTTCCTAAGGTCCTCATCAGCGATAGAGATGTAAGGTTTAAGGGGAAATTTTGGAAGGAATTCTACCAGCAAGCAGGAATATCCCTCAACATGAGTTCAGCCCATCACCCTCAAACAAATGGGCAAACAGAAATTGTTAATAAATGCTTGGAAACATACCTTCGTTGTTTCGTTACATATAAACAAAACAGATGGACCTAGTGGCTACACTTGGCAGAATGGCGGTATAATACCACGTACCAACAATTAAAGACCAGCTAGGGGAAAGTCAAAGGATCATCAACTTACTAAAAGAAAATTTAACCATGGCTTGTAATAGAATGAAACAACCCGCTGACCAACACTGCTCCGAAAGAGAGTTCGGGGAGGGGGATTAGGTCTTTGTTAGACTTCAACCTTATAAGCAACTATCGTAAAGACAACAAGGGAAGAATAAATTATCTCCTAAATACTATGGGTCGTATCAGATAATCAAGAAAATAAGTAGTGTAGCTTATGGATTAAAGTTACCTGACAATTTTCGAATCCATAGTACCATTCATGTATCAAGTCTCAAAAGAGTATTAGGGAAAAACCAAATAGCACAAACAGAAATGCGAGAGACCGATGAAGAAGGAAGAATAGTCCTCAAACCTGAAGGTATACTCGCTACCCAAGAAAAGATTTTACGGTCCAAGACAATAAAGGAATACCTCATCAAATGGAAGAGGTTACCACAGGAAGACTCATCTTAGGAATCAAAACATTTCCTTCATCAACACCCAAACCTACCTATGCTTTGAGGACAAAGCATCTTGAAGGGAAGGCAATGTTATGAATTTAAATTCATAAAAAATATTAAAATGTTAAAATATTATCTAAATAAATAAATGATTAATTATAGTCAATTTATTAACAATCACTTAGTTAAATGAAGCGACATTAGTCCCAAAGGACATGTCTCGCTGATTAGGCATGGCCAGTCAACTCCTATTAAAGGAGCACCACCTCAGCCTTGTATTCATCATTCAATTATTATCAATCAATTAAATATATATATTCAGAAACTTCTATGTATTTCTCAGCAAACAGCCTGCAATTAGAAATAAATATTTCTAACAAACTCCTCGGAAAGTCGTCCCGTCGGAGAATCGTTCCTGAATACCTCAAGCAGGAACTCCTGAGGGTACAAACCAAGTCTCATAAAATAGATTCCTCACCCCGACATGTCAATCACGGGCACCTCCTGTCAATCATAGTCACCCAAGTGTGGCGCTATCCAATCTCAACTGGTCCCAATGAAGTCCCAACGACAGATCTAGATGACTTCCCCCTGTGAGAGCCCACTCTCCCCAATCTATAACCCAATTGCTCAGCCCTGTAGCTCCCGCGTCCCAAACTAATCTCGAAGTGAGTCCACTAAATGGATGTTGCGCGGGTCTAGTCATAACCGTGACCCCCTCGTGTTCTTGTAGAGTCATCCATTCCGATAATCCTCTATCACATATCAATAAGGGGCAACTCTACTGCACGGAGTTCTATCTTGCTAGGGCACCCCACCAAGGTCACCATCTGCCAATCCACGTCCAGTCTCCTATCGAAACAATAGCGAGAAAGGCCTTCCCCGACCCGTAGTGATCATCCTGACGATCCCCAATATGTCATCCATAGAAAGATGCAGTTATGTCTCTATCATCCCCATGATCCTCCCAAAACAAGGTAGTCCTCTGACCCAATGGATCCTTAGACCCCACAGCCAGATTGGAAGCCCATTGCTCCCAATCCCTCCTGCCTACCACTAAGTAGTGCCAAATGGCCACAAGGAACTATTACCCACCACTTTGTGGGTGATATCCCTAGGGGAAAATTTTCTCCTAGATGGTCCTCAGTCTACAGCCAGCAATCCCTTTGCAACCACCAAATAGCTCAATTTGCCACCATCTCCACTAGTTGAGCCAGCCATGTGGTCCCTCACCCACCTATTATGATCATATGTTTGAAGGTGGGCCTCCTGACCCCAAAGGTATGACTTTTCATTGGTTTAGTTGAGTAATTTGTTTACTTATCATGTGCACTTTTGGGCATGGATTAGTGGGGGGATTCAGTGGAAACGGTGGGCTAGGTTTGTACTCTTGTCTCCTATGCCTGATTCTGTGGTTAGCTTTGTATCCTAGTCCCTTGGGGTCTCCTTTACTGGCCATTAGCTTTAGGGTTGGCATTACATGGGAAATTCCGATTTTGGTTGCATGGACCCGCTTCCCGACACCATATACATCACTCCCCTGCACTAATTTTAAACCCCATTCATCACTTCTCCCATCCAGGCCCACATGTGTCCACTAGGTTCACATAGGGTTAGCCTCCCCCCCCCCCGGCTTGTCCACACTCTGGTTCGGGTCTGGAACAATGTCCCAGAGGTTGATGCAGCGAAAAAGAAAAGAAAAGGCATAATTTGGTCACTCTCAACAGGAAATGTACCACAAAATGCAAAATACAGCCGGGACATATGAATTTAGCGCGTGGTCAAAAGCCAAACATGAGTTATACCCCTCTATTTACAATCCTTACCCTAGTTCCTATGGGCCCTAGATGAGCCCCCTCCATAGTAAGGAACCCATGAGTGTCCCAACCCCTAGTGGGCAATGAAATGCCCCAACTTAAAATGGGGTACCTACTGCTATATCCTACACATCATGCTCTCATCCCCTAGAGCCCGAGTAGTTATGAAGAAAAATCAATCAAAGGCAAAAGGAATGTGAAGAAGGGTGCAAAAACAAAGGCCAGGGTGATTCATGTACCTCAATTTGCTCCCTCCTACACTCATGTACCCAAGTGTGGGCTTCCCTCATTATAGCTACCCTTCTCCCATGACATGTGGCCTGGAGCATTTCCCTGATCCCCACTCTGTTCCATCACTATATCACATGCCACCTACCACCTAACGGATGTACCACGGACACGTCACCCCCTCTAAAGGTTGAAACCACCTAATAGGGTCCTTGGTTAACCCCCTTGTTGAGCTTAGAGACATTTGTACATGCCAAAGCCCACTATGGAAGGTCATGCCACCATGAAGTGCCCTATTCATTCCATGATTTGTAAGCTCTTTTACTTGACTATTCTAATGATTTGTTGTATTGGAGGGCAAGGGGACACATTGGATCTTATTCAGGATTGCATGTGGGTCTCCATTTGGGGTTTGGTCTCCCTATACGAGGTCCAAGCCCTCCAGAGGGTCACATTGCTACTTGTAGGGTGAGCGTAGAGATCCATGGGCCTCCACCATAGCAGACAACACTTCATGGATCCCCAACACCATTCAGTTATTACTCGTATTCCACCTTTTGGATGAGGATGATGCACCTAGTTCACCATGCCTATTCGGCTCCACACTTGCACCATACACTTGGCAGATGTTCCAAGGTCCAATTGAGGATGTGTCTCACTGCAGGTGTAATGATCCTAAATAGGAAATACAAGTGATATAAAGCAAATAATTTGTGCAGCAATCTATAAAAAGGAAATACTAATTAAACATTCACAGAAAAGCTGCAAATATGCTAAGCCATTTTATTAATTTTATGAAGGTCAAATACAATGGATGACAAGATAGTGCACCTGGGCTTGTCTCAATGGACAAGCATGACCAAACCCAGGTGAGAAAATCGTTGAACTGAAGGTTGTCCAGCTACTGCACCAATCTACACTGCACTGGCCCAGAAAACTGCCTTTCTGTTGAAGTTCAAATGGCTGGAAGGTGCACTTTTACGCCCAAAAAATTATGTTCTTTTAACCCCGGATTACTTGGCCTAAAACAAGAAAAACCCACAAAGGATTTTGGCTGGTTTAGACTTCTGAAATTCGACCCCCTTGGAGCCCAACTTCAACTGCAACTACAAAACTCGGCTTGTTAGAAACTGCTTGTAAACGCCCCCCCGGAAATGCCCCAAAGTGTTAGGCTAACCCCTGCTACCAAATATCTAACTTTCCGGATGAGCTCTTGGCCTAAGACATCTACTCCTAAGCTCCACGAAAACTGTTGGAGTGGCCTTTGCGTTGTCCCCTAGCCCAGCAATTTGAACTGCTAGAATGTTGACTCTGCTGGCTGTAAAACTCAACAAGAAGGATGGCCTATTGCTGCTTACTCAGCTCTCTAACTCTCCCGGCAAACATTTGATCTCTAATAGCTTCTATCTCCCTCTGTGTATTCTTTGGCTACCCAGAAATACGCACTCGCCGCTCTGCGCTGGATAGTGGTGTTATCTCACAGCCCCGGAACTCCTGAAATCTTTGGGGAGCTACCTCTCTAGGACGGGCACGGATGGTCCCCTGAAGTAGAGGTTGAATATTTCGCTTGAGAGATTCGTGGCTAAACAGCCAGTTGTCTCAGCTAAATAGCAGAGCAAACAGTCAAATGATTTTGTTTGCAAGATGTAAGACTGAATCCAAAATGAGGGTTGCTCCCTTATTATAACTCCTTGGGCCTCCCTAGCCTCTTGTGGGCCCCTCCATCCACCTATTCGACTTTCCCTCCAAGTTATTCGAATGGGCCATATCAAACTCCTATATGGGTGGCCCCCACATTCCACTAGCAACCAAATAAAGTCGAATTGCCTCCTAAGTCCCTAAGTCGAAAATTATGGGTTCTCTTCCTTAGCCAAAATTGTGCAAAATTTTGTAGCAACACCCTGTTACAAATGTATTTGAGAAGAGACATGACAGCAACAGACAAAGGGGGGGGGGCGCGTATGTTATCATCCTAGCCCTTACAGATGGTTTACAAGGATTATCGATCCACTTGGAGACCCATGAGGATGTCATTGTGCCCCCAAACCCACTTGGGAGCACCACATGTGACTTGCTTGAAAAACAAGGGGCCAACCCGTTGTCCACTATGTTTGGAGCCTTTTCACTCAACTTGGCACATTTGGACTCTATCAAGCCTCCTCAATGGCCCAACAACTCATCATATTCATTATTTTTCCCTCATGAGAGACTATTCTTTGTATTATTGAGGTATTTTTGTGGGCTTGTTACCAAGTCATGTCATTATTATGTATTATTTTATTATTTGGGGCTAAATTAGGCCAATTAGGCAAATTGAATCCCCTTTAGAGTTGTATAAATATCATTCTAACCTCTCACCATAACTTGGAATGGATTAGTATCTCTTGAGAGATTTTCACACTTTTTTGCTGGGAAAACTTTTTGGAGCTTTCTTGATGCACTATGATGTTTGGATTTTCGCCATTGTCTTTGGAGCTTCTTTCTAGTACGAAATTGAAGAATGGATATACTTTCTCTCTCTCTCATATAAATCGAAATTTTGATGCTATTCATGTTATCTTGTCAAATGCATGTATCTTGTCATCATTGTTCTTGTATGGGTTAATGTAATGTGAAATTATTCTGGGACCTTGAATAAGTGATTAAATGCATGCGTTGATCTTTGAGGGATTGGGTGAATGTTCCTAGAGCCACCTCTTAGGTTGAGGACCTTGAAACTTTGTTTCTTTCGAAGTATAAATCCCTATTGACCTAGTTGCTGCCCTTGGAGAGGCTAGCAAAGATCAATTAGGGCTCCTTGGCTCATGAAAATTCCTGATCTATGTGTATCTTGACTCCATTAATCCCAAGCAATAAGGCATTGATCCTCATATCCCCTTGGTGGTCAAATTTATCTCTCTTTTCTTCACTTTTCCAAATTCTAGGCCTAACTCTAGAGGGTCACCTAAGGCATCAAGCGAAATTCATTCTAGCCATTCAAAACACTTGAAATTGTGTCCACTACTGCGTTGGGGTTTTCTCAAGAGGTCCTCCAAATTTGAGGCAAATTCGATAGTGGGATCCCGAGATATAGCAAGCCCTAGCCATAGGACCAATTCTTGCCCTAGGTTGATTTGGGTTAGTGTCCTCACTTGGATCATTGCATTCAAATCTCAAAAGAAAACTTGTCCTTTGATCCTATTCGCTCCCTCAATTAGGTCAAGTCCCTCCTTGGTTGATCAACTCCATACCCTTGACCTAATTTAGGTCCACTTTGGTTCTTTGTGGTCCCACAACTCTACAACTCAAATTCCACAAGGATTACATTGAATCCATTTCTTCACAAGGATCCTTTAACCTAGGAAGCCCCTTGTCAAGGCATATCTTCCAACCTTAGGTCTAGGTATCCTCATAGCCTTTCTTGGAGAGCCCATCACCTTGCTTCTCAAGCAAGTAAGCTATTTATTTGAGCCTCTCTTGTGAATGACCTTTGATATCGCTCCTTATTCAATCATTGATCTATTCATCATTGTGATTCCTCTTATACCATGTCTTCTCCCATCAATGAAAGTCTGTAAAGAGCAGTGAGCCTTAGCTAAGGTGACAGTGGACTATCGCTCCATTGTTGCCCCTTGACCTAGTAGTTGCTCTATAGGATCCCCTCCTTCGACCCTTGCTAGTTTGAGCGATAACATTTTGGCGTCTTTGTCGGGGACACAAGACATGTGTCTTGTTTCCCTTACGACATTATTGATATATCATTTGGCAACTCCATTGGAAGAACGAAGCCCTAGTTCTTCATCGAACTTCAAAGTTAATGCTTGTAGGGTGAAGCAAGCATCTATCAAGGCATTTTTAATTCACCCTAGCGAATCCATTTTATTCCTAATATGTGAAATCATGCAAATGGCTTGTTATCAAGAAGAGAGTACTCGTCGTTGTCCATTTGCAAAACTCAATGATCAAGAACTGCAAAAACTACAAGAAATTGTGGACCAATATGTTGAGATTTGTGGAGATTTGTTAGAGAAAATGGATAAAGAATTCATGCTCAGGTTTCATGGAGCAACACAAAAACGAATCTACATAATAATGTGTGCTTATGAGAAGGATCCTAATCATCTCTTTGAACTTGCCCACCAAACCTGTGCTTTTGATATTCTGGTTGATCTTATCAATGAAAAATATTATAATCAATCACAACGCCCCATAGAACGTAATCAATTTGGTGATCAAGGTGACCTTGAAGAAAATCCAAGTGTGGAGGACCATCATGGAAGTAGGGAATACATGGACGAATGGAATCAATCTAAAGAAGATCGTGATGAGGACCTTTAGGATGCAAATTTAAGGACTGAGAAGATGCATGGCATGAGTGAAAGCCCTATTAAAGCCCATGAGGATGAACACGATGAAGTGGGGACTTTCATTCGAGAAAGGGTGCTTGAGGATACGAATATTGTAACTCCCTGTGAAGATGACATTTCAAATTTCTTATGCATTAATGAGGGAAAGTGGGACATTTTCTCTCATTTTGACAGTGACCCTATTTATGATACTGACACATAAAATGAGGTTGAAAATTGACTCTCCTTTTCTCCAGGACAACATTCATAATGATATGAATACTCACACCATTAAAAAGAAGGATCATTGTTTTCCCATGCATGAAGGTTTATTAGAAATAGTGGGCCCCATTCATGACATCAATGATGACACTAACAAAAGCCTTGCTTTCCCATGCCTTCTCCAAGAACCCAATAGCATAGCTACATTATCCATGAGCCCTTGCCTTGGCCATTCTAGCATTATCACAATTATTGATGATCCCTTTTCCTCTCCTAGGTATGATGCTAAGGAAGAACTATCCATTAGATGTATCCCTCCTTCCCCCTCATACCCTCAGGATTATAAATATGATTATCATGAGGAACCTGCTTGTTGTGTCTCCCCTTGTCATCAATCTTCCTTTCCTCCCATTCATGACCCTTTGGTGGTCATAAAGCATGATATTAATGATGGGGACCATAATGGGGATGGTATGCCTGAGGTTGTTATCCATCGGAGGTTTATGGGCTTAATTGTTGATATCTCTATCTTTTGATTGGGAGAAAGGATCCTGTGGAATAGATTGCAACCCTTGGCTCCCTCTTCCCCTGTGGTACTCCATGTGTGGTCATTTCAATTTCCCGTCTCCGGGCCTTGTGACCTTCCATGTTGTCATTCCTACCCCTACCTATAAATCTACTGCATGAGTAAGCAAAAAGGCAGTTATTTTCATATTGATTGGATGATATGTTGGTTGCATTGGGTCTATGACTACACTTAGTGTTTGGGTAATGTAACATCCATGTTAGGGTTGGTTGCATTGCATGTTGATTTTCTCATTAGAACTAACATCATATGATATTATCATCATAGATTAGTTGCATTTAGAATAAATTTTATTTATTAGTTGATTTTTAGTGGCCTAATATAAGCATGTGCGATCATGAGACGCCGCATAAAGCATGTTGCCCCGTGTATTTGGTTTGTGATATGTGCAGGTAACAAGTCTGTGGACCCAAGAGATTGTTGGAGTTCTCATGACCTCCCCGTTCAAGTACATTTGTGCACTCTCCAGAGAGATCATATCCCAGTTGGAGCCAGATGTTACCCACCACTTTGTGGGTGATATCCCTAGGAGAAAATTTTCTCCTAGATGGTCCTTAGCCAGCAGCCAACAGTCCCTTTACGAGATCATGTCCCAGTTGGAGCCAGATGTTACCCACCACTTTGTGGGTGATATCCCTAGGAGAAAAATTCCTCCTAGATGGTCCTTAGTCAGCAGCCAGCAGTCCCTTTATAGCCACTAGATAACTTGATGTGCCACTATCTCCGCCACTTGAGCCAGCCATGTGGTCCCTCACCCACATGTTATGATCGTATGTTTGAAGGTGGGCCTCCCGACCCAAAAGGTATGACTTTCATTGGTTTAGTTGAGTAATTTTGTTTACTTATCATGGACACTTTTGGGCATGGATTGGTGGGGGGATTTGGCAGGCTAGGTTTGTACTCGTCTCCTATGCCCGATTCGATGGTTGGCCTTTTATCCTAGTCCCATGGGATCTCCTTTACTGACCATTAGCTTAAGGGCTGGCACTCCATAGGAAATTCAGATTTTGGTTGCATGGTCCCGCTTTCCGACACCATATACATCACTCCCCTCCACTCATTTTAAACCCCATTCATCACTTCTCCCATCTGGGTCCACATAGGGTTAGCCTCCCCTTCCCCTTGTCCACACTCTAGGTCGAGCCTAGAACAATGCCCTAGAGGTTGGTGCAGCTAAAAAGAACAGAAAAAGCATAATTTGGTCACTCTCAACGAGAAATGTACCACAAAATGGAAAAAATGGTCGAGACATACGAATTTAGCACATGGACAAAAGCCAAACATGAGCTATAGCCCCCTATTTATGGCCATCACCCTCATTCCTATGGGCCCTAGATGAGCCCCCTCCACATTAAGGAACCCATGAGTGTCCCAGCCCCTAGTGGACAATGAAATGCCCCACTTTAAAAGGGGGTACCTACTGCTATATCTTACACATCATGTTATCATCCCCTAGAGCCTCAAGCAGTTATGAAGAAAAATCAATCAAAGGCAAAAGGCATATGAAGAACGGTGGAAAAACAAAGATCAGGGTGACTCATGTACCACGATTTTCTCCCTCCTACACTCATCTACCCAAGTGTGGGCTTCCCTCATTATAGCTACCATTGTCCCATGATGTGGCCTAGAGCATTCCCCTTATCCCCACTTTGCTCCATCACTTTATCACATGCCACCTACCACCTAATAGATGTACCATGGACATGTCACCCCCTCCAAATGTTGAAACCACCTAATAGGATCCTTAGTTAACCCCCTTGTTGAGCTTGGAGACACCTGTACATGCCAAAGCCCACTATGGAAGGGCATGCCACCATGAAGTGCCCTATTGATTCCATGATTTGTAAGCTCTTTTACTTGATTATTCTAATGATTTGTTGTATTGGAGGGCAAGGGGACACATTGGATCTTATGCAGAATTGAATGTGGTCTCCATTTGGGATTTGGTCTCCCTATACCAAGTCCAAGCCCTCCAGAGGGTCACATCGGCATTTGTAGTGTGAGAGTAGAGAGCCATGGGCCTCCACCATAGCAAACAACACTTCATGGATCCCCAGCACCATTACTCATATTCCACCTTTTGTATGAGGATGATGCACCTGGTTCACCATGCCCAGTAGCTCCACACTTGCGCCACACACTTGGCAGATGTTCCAGGGTCCAGATGAGGATGTATCTCACTACAAGAGACAAAGGGGGGGGCTTATGTCATCATCCTAGCCCTTACAGATGTTTTACAAGCATATTCAATCCACTTGGAGATTCATGAGGATGTCATTGTGCCCCCACACCCATTTAGGAGCACCACAAGTGACTTGCTTGGAAAACAAGGGGCCAACCCTTTGTCCATTGTTTGGAGGTTTTTCACTCAACTTGGCACATTTGGACTCCATCAGGCATCCTCAAAGGCTCAACAGCTCACCATATTCATTATTTTGCCCTCTTGAGAGGCTATTCTTTGTATTATTGAGCTATCTTGGTGGGCTTGTCACTAAGTCATGTCATTATTATGTATTATTTTATTATTTGGGGCTAAATTAGGCCAATTACACAAATTGAATCCCCTTTAGAGTTGTATAAAGATGAGAGAGGCTCATTCTAACCTCACATCATCACTTGGATTGGATTAGTATCTCTTGAGAGATTTTCACACTTTTTGTTGAGATAACTTTTTGGAGCTTTCTTGATGCACTATGATGTTTGAATTTTCGCTATTGTCTTTGGAGCTTCTTTCTAGTGCGAAATTGAAGAATGGATATACTCTCTCCCTCATGTAAGTTGAAATTTTGATGTTAGTCTTGCTATCTTACTTGTCAAATACATCTATCTTGTTATCATTGTTCTTGTATGGGTTAACGTAATGCGAAATTCTTCTGGGACCTTGAATAAGTGATTAAATGCATGTGTTGATCTTTAAGGGATTGGATGAATGTTCCTAGAGGCACCTCTTAGGTTGAAGACCTCAAAACTTTGTCTCTTTCATAAATTTGAAGTATAAATCCCTATTGACCTAGTTGTTTCCCTTGGAGAGGCTAGCAAAGATCAATTAGGGCTCCTTAGCTCATGAAAATTCTCGATCTATGTGTATCTTGACTCCATTTAGCCCAAGAAATGGGGCACTGATCCTCGTAACCCTCTGGTGGTCAAATTTACCGCTCTTTTCTTCACTTTTCCAAATTCTACACCTAACCCTAGAGGGTCACTTAAGGCATCAAGCGAAATTCATTCTAGCCATTCAAAACCCTTGAATTTTGGTCCACTACTGCGCTAGGATTTTCTCAAAAGGTCCTCCAAATTTGAGGCAAATCCGATAGCAAGATCCCGAGATATAGAAAGCCCTAGCTATAAGACCAATTCTTTCCCTGGGTTGATTTGGGCTAGTGTCCTCACTTGGACCATTGCATTCAAATCTCAAAAGAAAACTTGTTCTTTGATCCTATTCTCTCCCCCAATTAGGTCAAGTCCCTCCTTGGTTGATCAACTCCATACCCTTGACCTAGTTTAGGTCCACTTGGGTTCTTTGTGGTCACCTCCTTCCCAATCAACAAGAGCTGAATAAAACCATTAAGGAGGATAGTTACAGATGATACATTAAAACTACATGGACTAATCCTCCCAATGGGTTGTGTCCAAAAATGGCCTTCTATGCGGAGCATTGCCTGGAGATCAAGGATGGGCTCATCATCAAACCCCAGTACACATTCCAGCATTGGATGCATGACCTTAGAATCTCCCTTGGGCAGCTTAGAGTTGGGTCTCACAGACTCTGGGTGGAGACAGATCACCACATCGATAGAGCTGATAGGATTTGCTAGCTTTGTCACTTACAAGAGATAGAGTCAGGGACACACTTCATCTTCGGATGCCCTGCTTACTACGAGATTCGACGTCGCTTCCATTGTCTCTTCAGGTCTTCTCAGACTTTGACCAGCTTCCTCAGATATGTTGATCCGAGATGCCTTGCACTTTATCTCCAGGAGGCTTTCAAATCTCGGCCCGTTTTCTTCAACCCCCCACCAGATCGAACACCACGCTGAAGATCACGGACTTCTTTAGAGCGTTACCATCAGTGCAGGGCACCAAAAGAACCATTTACCAACCCACAGACACTGAGACCAGATCAATGCGGTCACGAGGGGCCGACGCACCAGACTGCACCAGTGCTCCAGGATTGGATCCACCCCTAGGAGGCGCACTAGAACCTCCAGGTGATAGCAGTGACAGCAGTGACAGCACAGTATGCCCACAGGATAGCAGACTTTGACAAGCTTCTCTCAATTTTCTTCTCTCGACCTCAGATGTTAGGAGTAGGAACTGAACAAGAGACTCCTTTCTTCTCCTTCTTCTTCTCCTTCTTCTTCTTCTCCTTCTCTACTTCATCGCAGTGCTTTGTTTCGAAGTCGAGAGCTTCTAGCTTCTACATTTACATTTACTTAGATTATAGATGTATTCTCTGCTTTTTAAAAGAAATGTTAAAGGGGACC
This sequence comes from Pinus taeda, assembly GCA_000404065.3. NCBI lineage: Eukaryota > Viridiplantae > Streptophyta > Pinopsida > Pinales > Pinaceae > Pinus > Pinus taeda. Next base: position 309,722 of record APFE030372764.1, read on the forward strand.
GTTTGGTCCACTAGCTACGCATGATGTAATCATTGTAACCGACAGTCCCATTGACCTATTATGGTCATTTGTTGGACATTAATAAAATTATCTTATCTTATCTTATCTACAACTCAAACTCCACAAGGATTACATAGAATCCATTTCTTCATAAGTATCCTTGAGCCTAGGAAGCCCCATGTCAAGGCGTATCCTCCAACCCTAAGTATAGGTATCCTCATATCCCTTCTTAAAGATCCCATCACCTTTGTTCTTAAGCAAGTAAGCCATTTATTTGAGCCTCTCTTGTGAATAGGCTTTAGGAATCGCTCTTTATCCGATCATTGATTTATTCATCATTGTGAGTCCTCTTATACCGAGCCTCCTCCCATCGGTCAAAGTTTGTAAAGAGCAGGGATCCTTAGCTAAGGTGATAGTGAGTTATCGCTCCATTGTTGCCCCTTGACTTAGTAGTTTCTATATATGATCCCCTCCTAGGACCCGTGCTAGTTTGAGCGATAACAGGAACAACACATGTCAATCGTCCTGCCATACTAGCGCAATGCCCCAAGTCATAAGCAAATCTCTAGGGGGAGAATTACTCTCTGTGCCACTAAAAACCAACGGAAGACCTATAAGATCTTCCCCTATAGAAACCAGCTCATCCCTAAGGGTGGTTGAACTGCCAAGCCTTAAGATGTCGAGATTCCATGCTAATCGTAAAAGGAAAGTACCATGCTGACGCTGCAACTCTCCAGTCACAACCGGCTATCCATTACGCTCATACTAGGCCATCCTCTCCTGTAACTCTCAGCCACCATACAGGTAATGATCAAAGCTATGCTCAACCTACCAAGGCAACTTAAAAATGCCAGAGCCTACCACTCCATGGCTGGCCCCAATCATTAGCAACAACTTGCCTCGCCACATGATGAAATTCTCGACGATCCCTCGTGTGCCAACCAGAGTATGAACTAGATCTCTTGCTATCATGGTCGTACCCACCAAGAAGTGGAGTGTTCCACCAACCAACTGTGCCGGGTGAGCCTCCCACGTCTTGCTACTCACAACAAAGGCATCAAGGGGCAACACCCAACTCCTTTGCGCCTACAAGTAATGGGGAGGAGAGACAAGTGTATGAGTCCCTATGAATATCAACAAATGATGCTCATTTACGTCCCCATCGATCCTAGGTGAGCTACCCTCAATGGCATGCCTGTCGTCCCTATCAAGTGGTCTCCCTGGAGGTAACGCTCCGAAACCCCACGGGTCAATGTCACACACCACCGCATACGACCAAGTATCCCTGTGCTCCTTAGCATACAAACATGCACCTTTGTGCCCCTTGGCACACGACTACTCCCAGTTGCATGCCTTTGTGCACTATTGAACACCACTACCAGCTGCCATATCATCCTGAATCAACTAGCATCCCTCTTGTGATGGAGTAGCTACCACTTCATGCGGAAACTTGAGGTGGTGCAAATCGATCCTCCTATTCCACAATGCAAGCCCGCACATCACGACACTCCACCATGCACCTTCGTGCTCACCTGCAGACCATTGTTCATCGTTGTATACTCCTACACACCACTGAATGCCCTGGTGTAAGGCTGAGACAATATGCGTCAATTTGCACCCTGACGATGTCACCATCTCCACTACCGCATCACCATACCCTCCGATGCATGGGCCTCGCCTCCAAATCCCCCTTAAGAGACATGAGAGGTGAATCCCCCTATGTACCAATGGAAATGCCACCATTGTGTTGCTCCTCCATGACCATTGTTCCCCACATAACTGGGGAGAACCCTCGACCCCATACAAGACATTATCTAGTGACTTGCCAATGCCACCACCTCCAACAAACTCTTGCCAGAGTATATTGACCACCCTGCAATCTCATGCATAAACGATATGCCAAGGCAACTCCCAAAGTCTGCACACCTCTAATGCAAATGTGAAGGAACAGGTGATCTCAATCAATGGGCCAATCATCCCATCAATGACAGTTATCCTACACCTTTGCCATATGATGGGAAACCCCCCCTGGATCCCAACGCCAGCCTGGGCTTCTAGTATCCACTCCACTCGTATCAACCAAACCTGGATCCGTGATGGATGTTCCCTCATTCAACATAACCTGTCTTTATGCCCTATGGATGCATAATCAAAACCCTCTGGAACATACCTCCCGGCAAGTGCCTATACAACTAGGTGCTCCTCGTTTTCAAATATCACAAGAGTTTCCTTTATCCAATCATGAGTACCCCTATCATCTTGATTGTCTGCCATGGGGAATGAAGAATGACCACAACTCAATCCCATACAAATCTACTCAACTTACAACTTTGATTCGTGAAGGGCCAACTGGGTGCTCTTCAAGGACTCCTAGGTAGTCTCGAGCTCATAAGTAAGCCCGACAATTTCGTCCTCCTTCCTTTCTAACACATCATGGTATATCTCAATAAGCATGAGTAGGTGGTCTTTGTTTGAAAGGAGGTGTAGCTAATTGGTTTTCATCTCTACCAATGCATCTTTAAGCGTTTAAAGGTTTGCAAGTGAAGGCTCTCCCCTCTCAAATTGTCAGGGGTCACTGCATTTCTCCAACAATATTTTGCCACTAATGCCCACGTAACATCATAATGCTTTGTGGCCACTACAATCTTTTCAGGGCTTACCTTCAATTGGTTCTCCAAATTAGGGGCACAGGTAGGTTCATGAGAAAAACCTTCTTCACTAAATAAATCAACTGTGAGATTTGAGTTCTCATAGCTAACTTCCTATATGTTGTCATCTTTGCATATTCCTTGATTGGGAATTGGGATAGCATCAATTGTTGTGAGTGTGGTCTCATAATCCCCCTTGTACTCATCATCCAACGCATCAATCTCATTGAGTGACAAATAATCCATGACAACATCTAATGTTTCCTCATCCCAAGCCATTGCATCAACCCGCTAGAGTGTATCTGGGTGAGCTCCTTCCTCAATGGGTATGTCTTCTCCTAACTTGTCACTGTCCTCACCCTCAATCTCTGTTTTTCCTGCACTTGTAGTATTGTTACTAGCATTTTGTCCAGTGATCATGCTTCTCTCATTTTCATCATTTGTAGGTCTGCAACTGTTTTTTTCTTCTTGTTGCCCTTATTGATGCCCATTCTTCGAACAACTCCACCATTTTCTCGAAATTCCTAATATAATTTTCCAATTTCTCAAGGAATTTCTCCTATTGAGACATTTTTGTATGCAAGTCAATCTGAATATTAATGTTGGACTAGGGTTTCAGTCTATGATATTTTGGCCCAATAATAACATCTTTGGCATTACCATGATTTAGACCCACAGCTGGCCAAAATCATGCTATAATACCACTGTAATATTCCAAATTGAAATTTACAGCAATAACAGACATAAACAAGGAAGCAGGAACAATAAATAAATTCCATGCATAAACATCAAAATACACAAGCAAATGTGCCAAATATCTAAGCCATTTTATTAATGCAAAAACCTGAGTAGATAAATGGCAAGGAATGATTGAACCTGGGCCTTCTATGCAAGCTAGGCAAACCCAAGTGATACAACTCGGCTCTGGAACAAATATAGGCTCCCAAACTGAACTACGAACTGCCCAGTAATTATGTTGTTGGCTGCTGAATGGAATTGATAATTCTACTCAGGAAAATGCCCAGAATGAGCTGAAACTTTCTAGACGACCGCCTCACAAGAAACCCAGAAATCGTTGGGCTAAATCCATCGACCCACGATGGCCCCCAACAAGTGCGAATTGCCCAATATGGCCAGAAAACGCCCCACAGTTCCAATACTACTAAACTAGGCCCAAATCCACCACTACAAATTCCCTCACGCTCTTCTACAAATTTGTCTTCGAAAACCCAGCCTTTTTCAAACCACTTGCTCCACGAATCAGCTCTCTCTCAATGCTTGCGTAGGCTGTGTCCAAGGAACTCTGCACACTGCCAGAATTAACAAATTCAGCCCACAAAATAATATTGATCTCAACCCTGCAAATCCACTACAAAATCACTGACATCAATAGAGAAAACCACTTCAAAATAGTCGGAACTCTAACCCACAATAGATGATCCTCCAATGAGCAACTCGAACTGCCTTTGCGCCCAAGGAGTGCGCAAAACTAAGTGAATACATGTAATAAAGCTCTGTGGAAATCCTGAATTGGACTCTCCAAATTGCCTCACTAGGGAGACACTTGAAGTTCTCTAAAATGAGGGTGGAATTCCGGCTCAGAAATTCTTTGTGCTAAATAGCACGGGTTGTCTTGACTAAGCACCGCAAGAGAACTAATTGTTGAATTATCAAATGATGAAAAGTTCCCAAATGGAGACCTCCAAGCTCTATTTATAATTGTTGGCCCTCTCCCCCTAGGGGATCCCCACCTTCCACTAAGTCACACCCCTTCCTTTCTCTCTCCCTTCTCACTAGTGCCAATTGCCTCTTGGGTCAAATTTCTCTCCTTGTGGACCCCACTCTCCACTAAGGTTGTAATTTTCATTTTTCCCCTACATCCCAACGTCGGAAATGTCTCCATTTTTCCAAAAATTGTCTCTAATGCGAAAAATCAAAATTGGGGATTTACAAATCCAATAGTGTTCATAAATAATCAACCTAGGAGATTTAAAGGGCATCTTAGAGAATTCTCCCAGGATCAAGCATCAGCAACAGTGATTTGTGTTTGAGAGAGAGAAATTGCACAGACACCTATAACCATGCCAGATGACCAGAAGAGCTTCTAGTTCAGAGGAACCAAACAGTCAGGTAGAATGGAAGGATGCAACCTACTAGAGATCCAAAGGGTCTCTCGTGATGATGAGGAGTGACGGGCTCCCAAGGATGTGGGTTCAGGTCCTTCTATACCAATGGAACATCCTTTAGTTCATCAAGAAGACCCACCCAGAAGGGGCCATTCAGCTAGTGGACCCACTTAGGGTCATTGTTCCAGAATCCAAGAAGAGGTTAGCATGGCCCTTAAAGTCCATTGAAGGATGCAGAGGGGCATGCATCTCCCCGTCGCACCTTCAAGGAAAGAAAATGTCCTAAGAAGTGCTCAGGATATGTAGCATTGATGAGTCACATCATTCATTCCAATCCATCCAACTATAAGGAGGTAATAGGCCAACAAGTTTGGAAGGGTGACATGATGGAGGAATATTAGTCCATCATGAATAATGATGTGTGGGAAATTATGCCGAGACTGGAGGGGAAGTTAGTGGTGACTTCCAAGTGGATCTACAAGATCAAGCACGTGGTAGATGGCAGCATTGAAAAGTACAAAGCGAGATTTGTCGCAAGAGGGTTCTCCTAGAAAGAAGGAGAGGACTATGAAGAGACATTTGCTCCAGTTGCCAGATACACTTCTATTAGAACTATTATTTATATTGCTTCTAATATGGGTTGGAAATTGCATCAAATAGATGTGAAAATTGCTTTCTTCAATGGAGTGATTGTTGATTTCTGGTAGCATCAGATGTGGTCTAAGTCTCAAATTTTGCAGAGAGGATTAGACACATGTATTCCACAATACCTAGATATCGTTTTGGGAAATTCCACCCGGAGACAGTTTTATTAAAATAATTAATTATTTTTAACGAGTGCCCAAGTCTAAACTTAGGAAATTAAAAATAATTAAAGGGTATTAATGTAATTGTGGGTGAAACTTCTAGAAGAAGATGAGGATCAAGTCAATATGATCTGAGCCATTGATTAAAATCTAATCTGGTTCGTTGAATACTCAACTGGAGGATTATAAGGACTTCGATGGCCATTTGGAAGACACACCAGGTAGATACTCAGTTACCAGAGTAAAATCGATTTCCTCAATGGTCGAAGTTCGGCAAGAGGAAATCGATTCAGAGGGAGTGTTGCAGGTGAGGAGGAGAGAGGGTATCAGTAGTAGTCGAAAGGCAACAGCAGAAGAAGCAGAGCAGAGAAGAGACAGCACAGAAGTTGTGATGCAAAGGGACAACGCAGAAGCTGAGACGTTGGGACTGTGCAGTCCCTACGCAGAAGCTGATGCAGTGAGTGACAAAGGGGGCAACAGGTCCTCTCCCAGGTCAGAATCTCACCAAGGAGTATGAGAAAGTTGTCTATAAAATTCTCACTAAGATATCTTTGCTATTTGGCTAGTTGCATCTTGCACATGAGATTTTTGCTTAAGATTAATAAAGAAACCCTCATTTATTACACCGGTTTTCCCACATTGGGTTTTTTCAGGTACGATTATCCAAAAATAACTGTCATTGTGATTATCCTTGTGCTAGTATTCTTCTTTGCATTTACTTTCTGCAGCATTTTAATTGTGAAGGCTGCATTAGAAATTATTTCAATATTTGTCGTGGAAACATTGTGAATAACTTATTTCTGAATTAATAAGTAGAAGAAATAATATAAGTCACTGTAGTTGGATTCTATTCAGAAATTTTCACATGGTATCAGAGCTAAGATAAGTGCAGACCGAAAGAGCCAAGCGTTGGAGAGAAGGGAGTTTGAAATTACTGCACAGGCAGAAAATCGAAACCCCAGAGGAATTGCGCAGTCCAATCCTAGAGGGGCAAATTTTTCATAAGAAAATCCCTCTCTGAGTGAGTCGACAAAGAGGAAGATTTCCACGTTGAAATTCCTAGTGACAGGAGGAGCAGTGCAGAGCAGTATTCAAGTAAAGACGCACTCTCTTCTGTAGCAGTTGTTGGGGCAGAGAAAGTCTCAGAGATCGATAGAAAACAGAACGAAGTGTACTCTAGTAGGGAGAGGCACCATTGTATTTCAAATGGAAGTGGGAGCCAGCATCTGAGTCACTAATGTTCTGCATGTGCCTGGGTTAGGAATGAACTTGATTTCAGTGTCCCAGTTACAGGACAAGGGATACGATGTATGCTTTATTGGAAGGAAAGTATATCTCAAACATCCAAGCTAGAAGAAGAAGAGACAAATTGGAGCTCGAAGCAACAGACTGTATAGATTGCAACTCGAGTCTCCAATGGCGCTGATAAGCAACAATTTTAATGGTGAAAAGGAACTGAATGAGTTATGGCAGAGGCGAATGGGACACTTACACCAAGGAGCACTGAGGATGGTCAGAGAGACTGTGACAGGAGTTCCATTCCTTAGTACCAAGCATGATGATATATGTAGAGGATGCGCACTGGGGAAGTACGCTAAAGCAACTTTTCCCAGGAATACAAACAGAGTGAAAAGCGTATCAGGATTGATACACTCAAATATCTGTGGTCTAATGTCCACAAGAGCTCTTAGTGGTGGTGAATACTTCATCACCTTTATTGATAACCACTCCAGAAAATCCTGAATCTATTTCTTAAAGACCAAGGATGAGGTCTTCAATCGGTTCAAAGAGTTTAAGGCTCTCGTTGAGAACATGACAGCAAAAAAGATAAAGGTATTGCGTTCAAATAATGGTGAAGAATATACAAACAAAGACTTCACAGATTTTTGCGCAAAGGAGGGCATCAAAAGAAATGGACAGCTCCCTATAATCTGGAGCAGAATGGATTTGCAAAGCGCAAGAATAGAACTATTGTTGGAGTGACAAAGGTCATGTTGCATGATCAAGATCTGCCTAAGTTCTTATGGGCAAAAGCTTGCAACACGACGATGTATATCAGGAATAGAACTCCTCACAGAGCATTAGGGAAGAAAACGCCCGAAGGAGTCTTCACAGGGAAGAAGTCGGAAGCCAGTCATCTCAGGATATTTGGAAGTGTGGCATATTGTCACATTCCAGACCAAAAGCACAGTAAACTGGATCAAACTGCAGAAAAAGGGTACCTCATAGGATATAGCAAGACCTTAAAGGCATACAGAATCTACACTCCTAGCAACAGGAAGATTGTAGTGAGATGGGATGCAAATTTCATGGAGGATAGAGCTTTCAGGAAATCTCAAGAGATGCCAGCAGAAGGTCAGTCAATAGATGTTCCATTAGTCCAACAGCAATAGGGGCATTAAAAAGGATAGGCAGGAGGACAGACACCTGGATCAAGTACAGTGACCAATACCAGTATGTCCTCAAAGGAAGGAAATCCAGACAGTTCTCTGCAGATGGAACGATAGGATCAGGAGAAGGAGTTGATTGAGCCTCCCACCACCAGTGGTAGAGCCAGCAGGGAAGTATGACAAACACTAAGGGACCAGAGGAGTTTGTTGGAGCTCCTAGAACCGAGAAGAGGCAGCATAGACAACCTGACAGGTACCAGACCTTGGTAGCACAGGTTGAAGAACCCTCTAGCTTTCAATAAGTCGTTCAACACCAAGTTTGAGTGGATGCCATGGTAGAAGAGTATAGTTTTATCATGACGAATGATGTATGGGAAATAGTACCTAGACAAGAGGATAGATATTAATAAATTATCTCCTTTTTATTTTAGGTCGCTCTTTCTATTTATTTTTTCCTAATAGATATTAATAAATATAATCTTAACTATTATATATATATATTATATATATAATATATTATATAGTTTTGTTTATTATTTATTTTTTATTGATTTTTTATTTTTAGTTATTTATTTATTATTATATTAATTATATTTATTTATTTTATTTATTTTTTAGTTAGTTTTCATTATTTTATTTTTATTTATTATATATATTGGATTAATTTTAGTTTTTCATTTTATTTATTTTATTTTATGTATTTTTATTTTATTTTTCATGTATTTATTTATTTTTTATTTTATTTTTTTTTTATTTTATTCTTATATTTATTTATTTTATTTATTTTTAGCCTTTACCTCCCAGCGACGTTTCTTAATTGAATTTAATTATTACTTTTATTTATTTATATTTATTGCGTTTTGTTTTAATTTATTTATTTATTTATTTATCTTTTTAGTTTTTTATTTATTTTATTTTAACTTTCTGGCAATTTCTCGTTCTAATAAATAGTTAGTCTAACTAACTATTATATATTTATAAAAAAGTAAGATATTCAATTTTACTAATTCCCATTTAATTACAATTTTTAATTATTTAATGATACCATTTTAACTAAAACACCTTCTTAAATTATTTCATTTTTATATCTTTTAGTTATTTATTTTAACTTACTATAATTTCTCGTTCTAATAAATAGTTATTCTAACTAACCATTATATATTTATATATAAAAAAGTAAGGTCTTCAATCTAACTAATTCCCATTTAAAATTACAATTTTTAATTATTAAATGATATTGTTTTAACTAACTTTTAACTTAAACACCTTCTAAAATTATTTCATTTTTATATATATTTTAAGGTTTGGTCACAAATGATAACTAACTTCCTTTAAATTATCAGAATGACTTTGTGACTCTGGCCTTAAGTCAAATTAGCCGTTGGTCAAGATAGTTGTTGTAGGCTTTGCTCTAACTATTTAACATGCAAAGCTAGATCTGTTTCTTCAACTTGTCCCGACGATGAACCACACTGGTTGGTTCGAAACGCGTTGACAAAGGTCTTTCTATATGTGATTTACGCAGAAGTTCTTTTTATAACTAAGATCAAGTATGTTGCAGATGGCAGTGTAGAGAATTACAAGGCTAGGTTCATGGGAAAAAGGTACGCACAGAAAGAAGGAATAGACTATGAAGATACCTTCGCCCCAATAGCCTGATATACCTCTACCAGATTCGTTATATCCCTAGCATCTCAAATGGGATGGAAGATTCACCAGATGGATGTCGAGACAGCGTTCTTGAACGGGGTGATAGAAGAAGAGGTGTATTTAGAACAACTTGAAGGCTTCGAAACTCATGTATGCATATTAAAGAAATCCCTGTATGGGCTCAAGCAGGCACCCAGAGTATGGTATGGTCGGATTGATAGTTACTTGCAGCAGTTAGGATTTGTAAAGAGCGAAGATGATCCCAATCTCTACTATTTATTGGTAGAGAATGGGTCACTTATTCTAGTATTATATGTGGATGACTTGTTTCTAACAAGGTCATCTAGGCTCATATAGGAATGCAAGAAGAATCTCGAAGCAAAATTCGACATGAAGGATATGGGGTTGATGCATTATTTTCTAGGATTGGAAGTTTGGCAGAAGAATGGGGAGATATTCCTTGGGCAAGGAAGATATGCTACAAAGACTCTGAAGAGATTCAGAATGCAGAATTGTCAACCCATAGCTACACCCATGATCACCAATTGAAAGAAAATAGTTGCATCAGGAGACAAGGAGGTCAACCCCACCTTGTATAGACAACTCATTGGGTCGCTCATGTATCTAATCAAACACTAGGCCAAACATTTGCTTCGTTGTCAACACCCTTAGTCAATTCATGGTGGAACAGAAAAGGGTGCATTGGGCAGTAGCTAGGCACTTTCTTAGGTATGTGCGTGGAACATTCAGATATGGGTTGAAATACTCCCGAGGAGATGATTTGGATGGATTCAAAGATGCAGATTGGGCAAGTAGTTCAATAGACCGTAAAAGTACCACTGGGTACTATTTCAGAGTTGGATAGAGAATGATCTCTTGGTGCAGTAGGAAACAGAAGTCGAGAGCTTTGAGCTCAGCAGGAGCTAAATATATGGCAGCAAGCACAGCTACGTGTGAAGCTATATGGCTTAGAAAATTGCTTGTGAATTTGTTCAGAAAAAGGATGGAAGCGACCAGGATTTATTGTGATAATTAGAGTTGTATCAAACACTCTGAGAATCCAGTATTTCATGATAAGTCGAAACATATTGATATCAAATGTCACTTTATCAGAGACTATGTTCAGCGTGGGGCAGTACAGCTATAGTATGTCCCCACAGGAGATCAGGTAGTAGACGTACTCATAAAGGCTCTAGGAAGAGTTAAGTTCATTCAGTTCAGAGAGCAGAGGGGTATAGTCGAGAATCCGTTTCAGTAGCAAAAACTGGTGATTTCTCAATTACAATGACAAGAAATGAGAGGGAGTTGCAGTACAGATGCAGTGTTAGCAGTGGCAGGGTCAGCAATAGTACAAATGCAGTGTTTACGCAGTAGTTGGTGGGCAATGATGTCAAACATCAGCAGCGCAGAGGGAGATGTTACAGAACAGGGTAATGCTTCAGCAGGTTACACTGCTAGAGCACATTCCTCACTACGTCTCAAATTTTGCAGGGAGGCTTAGACACATGTATTCCACAATACCTAGAAATCATTTTGGGACATTCCACCAGGAGACAGTTTTATTAAAATAATTAATTTTTTTAACGAGTGCCTAAGTCTAAACTTAGGACATTAAAATAATTAAAAGGTATTAATCTAATTATGGGTGAAACTTCTAGTAGAAGGTGAGGATCGAGTCAATATGATCTGAGCCATTGATTAAAATCTAATTTGGGCCATTGAATATCAACTGGAGGATTATAAGAAGGACTTCGATGGGCATTTGGAAGACATACCAGGAAGATACTCAGTTACCTGAGTAAAATCGATTTCCTCACTGGTCAAAGTTCGACAAGAGGAAATCAATTCAGAGAGAGAGTTGCAGGTGAGGAGGAGAGAGGGTATCAGCAGTAGTCGAGAGGCAGGAGCAGATGAAGCAAAGCAAAGAAGAGACAACGCAGAAGCTGTGACAAAGAGGGACAGCACAGAAGCTGAGACGCTGGGACTGCGCAGTCCCTACACAAACGTTGGTGCAGTGAATGACAGAGGGGGCAGTAGGTCCTCTCCCAAATCAAAATCTCGCGAAGTAGTGTGAGAAAGTTGTCTGTAAAATTCTCACTGAGATATATTTTTCTATTTTGCTAGTTGTATCTTGTACATGAGATTTCTGCTGAAGATTAATAAAGAAACCCTCGTCTGCTGCACCGATTTTCCCAGCTTGGGTTTTTCCGGGGACGATTGTCCAAAAATAACTATTTCATTGTGATTAACCTTGTGCTAGTATTTTTATTTGTATTTACTTTCTGCGATATTTTAATTGTGAAGGCTGCAGTAGAATTTATTTCGATATTTGCCATAGAAACACTGTGAATAACTTATTTTTGAATTAATAAGTAGAATAAATAATATCAGTGACTGCAGTTGGATTTCTATTTTGAAATTTTCACAATGATTGAAAAAGAAGTGTACATAAAGGAACCTCAAGGCTCTGAGGTACATTAGGAGTCTCATGTCTGCGGACTAAAGAAGGCTTTGTACAGACTCAAGCAAGCATCTCAGGCATGGTATTCTTAGATTGATGGATACCTTATGAGTCTTGGTTTCACCAAAAGTGATGTTGATCCCAATTTTTACTACAAGGTTGTTAAAGGTGAGCCTGTGATCTTATTGTTATATGTTGATGATTTTTTTTATAGGAGCAAAAAATCTCATTGATCAGTGTAAGATGGAGTTGAGCTCTAAGTTCGAGATTAAGGATGATGCATTACTTCTTTGGATTAGAAGTGTGACATAAGCCGAGTGAGATCTTCCTTGTTGAAGGGAAGCATATCATTACGATCCTTCAGAGATTTGGGATGATGGATTGCAAGTCCTTGGCCACTCCCCTAGTGACCAATCTGAAGAAGTTGAGAGGCTCTAACTCATATTTAGTGGATCCCCCTATGTATTGACAGTTGACCGAATCCTTAATGTATTTGGTTGATACCAAACCTGAAATTTGCTATTGTAGTGAACACTCTGAGCCAGTTCATGGTGGAACCTAGGCATGTACATTGGATTGTGACAAAGCATGCATTGAGATATCTACGTGGTACAATGAGTTATGGATTGAGGGATTGTGACAAAGCATGCATTGAGATATCTACGTGGTATAGTGAGTTATGGATTGAGATATGTCTCAAATGGTGAAGTGCAGTTGTAGGGATACACAGATTATGATTGGGCAGGAAGTGTCAAAGACAAAAAGATCAAATTAGGATGTTGCTTCAGTTTGGATTCTGCTATGATATCCTGGATGAGCAGGAAGCAAACATATGTCGCACTCAGCACTGTAGAAGCTGAGTATGTTGCAACTAGTCCGGCGAGTTGTGAAGCAATGTGGCTTCGAAAGCTGCTCGCGGAAGCGCTAGAGACGACTGTGACAACAAGTCAAAGCACATTGAAATCAAGTACCACTACATCCGAGACATGGTACAGAAGAGAGTAGTGGGGTTCCAACACATTTCTACAAACGAGCAGGTTGTTGAGCCTAATATTCTCACAAAGACTCTGTTCCGTATGAAGTTTGTATACTTCAGGGGCAAGCTTAGAGTGGTTGAGAATGCCTCCCTCGTTGAGAGAGAGTGTTGATGTTGTAGGATAAGGGTTGACATTCTCCCTAGGTTAAGGGTATTGACCAAGTGCCATTTAATGTGGCTAGCGAGAATGGCCCAGATAGCATTAGGGCCTAGAGTGCTCCCCTAGTCAGAAGGTTCTGACCATATGGCCAAGGCTGACCATATGGCCAAGGGTTACTTGGTTGTTGGGTAGAGTGAGTGTCTCAAAGCATCAGGCAAGTATTTTTACCATTCAAGTGCTATCTAACGACATGGGGGAATGGTAAATAGCCCAAGTTTTCACCATTAGTCAAGGAAAATTGCCCTACTTCCAAGTGACGACTTGGTTAGTTGGTGACCCAGGACTAGTTTTGTTTTTACCCCAGTCGAGGAGTACCTGACCATATCGCCAAAGTGTATTTGGCTAGTGAGTGACTAGATCCTTTGCATGATGTTGATGCAGGATGCTTTCCACATGGTTTTGGAATGGAACGTGAAGTGGAAGGATGCATTAACACAGCAGGCACATTCAATTTTTTCTTCGAATGGAGAAATATTTCAGCGAAGTGGACATCTTGAGAAAGTCAAGGTGAATACCTCCCTAGCTAAGAGGGAGTGTTGATTTTTCGGTAGTTGCGAGAGGTATTCCCCAACTACACAAGTTAAAAGAAGAAGAAAATGAATTTTAATTAAAAGAGAAAAATAAATTTAAATTTAATTTGCAAAGAGACATGCCCTGGGCACCCTAAAATCACTATAAAAAGACACTTGAACTTCTCATTTTCATAATCAGTAATCACTCACATTTTTCTCTCTCTCACACGTGGAAAGCAATCTAAAGAAGAGGCTGAAGTTTCTATGGAGTTGAATTTCTAAGACAACCAATGCTTGACCAGTTGAATTTTTTGTGTGTAATTGCTTAATAATTTCTTGGGGTGTGCTAAAGTAATATCATATATCATTGCAAGTAAATACCAGATGCAGAAATTCGTGCTTGTCTAATTAGCACTAGAAAATCAACACAGAATACTCCATAGATCACGTCTTGAAAAGATTCAAAAGGTCGAAATTTTCCTAAGGAGGGTCGAAATAGTCCAAGTGATGATGATGAGTTACAAAATGATACTTTGTTCTATTTATATGAGGAAAAGACATAATTTAGCCTAAAAGGCCCTAGACAACAAGTTAAATCACAATAATGCATTGGGTTACAAGCCAACCCGCTAGCTTTCAACATAAATGCTAGAAAGAGCCCACACGTCTGAGCCATGAGGACTTCTAGGCTGACATCATGCATGGTAGGTGCTCTAGAGTCCATATGTCAAGCATTAAGGCTATTAGGTGCCAAATGTGAAGTATAAACCTCTAAAAATCACAATTTGAGGGTTGGCCCTCAAAATTCCATCAATATCCCTTTATGGTCCCCAAAGTCCAATTGGGGCACAAAAGGCAGACTCTTGGGTCTCCAGCTGTGAAATGTTCATCTCTGCTCCAGCGTTGATGGCTTTCCAGGGGCTATTAGCCCTCCCAAGTCTATGAAGGTGAGACCATCCTCATTTGGGCTTTGAATCAACTTCCATCCCTCAAAAGGTGCTAAGGTTGGCCTGGGGCCATGCTAGGTCCAGGTGTATCATCCTGAAGAATCATCAAATGTAGTGCAAAGTGGCAAAACATCCTAGGTGCAGGAGGTGCTCAAGGGTAGATATGATGTGCTACCACTGCTTGGAGACCCAAGGATCTCAACGCTTCACCTATGGGTGTCAATATACTTATATAATGGCTTGGATACCTGTGGTTAAAGTGCCTAGGACATGGGCTACCGAACCACCTAACAATCACAACATAAAGTCTAGTGCAAGCACCAGTCATTAGGGACAATAATCATTATTGCGTCTAAGTGAACCAATCTTGAACGTAATGGGCTATTTAATACTCCAAATAAGGATCCCCTTCCAAATCAGGGCCTCGAGCTTGCAATGGTGTTTCCTCCCTAGGTAAGAGTGGCTAAAGGACAATCCTATTAGGTGTTTCTTGTGAAAATTTGGAAGCCCCAAATTTCTATTGCAACAACTGATTATGTTTCTTCTATTTGTTAATTATTGAACAAAATTATTTATTGTTTCCTACAATAAACACTGAAACTAATACACTGCAGCATTCACCATTTAAATAAAATGTGGAAACAAGAAATTGAACAAGAAAGAAATACACAACACATCTAAACAATTATTTTTGGACATATGTCCCCGGAAAAACCCAGTGTGGGAAAAATCGGTGCAACAGCTGAGGGTTTTATTATTATGCAGTAGTAATTCTAAGTACAATCTCTGGATTCCTTCCTGGCTATCCAATACAGAGAATATCACTGACAGAGAGATGAGTGAGATTACCTCACACTATCATAGGAGATCCTGGTTGATCCAGCGACTAAATGGACTGCCCCTGGCTGCCTCTGCGCAGTCTCTACGCAATCCCTGTGCCACAGCTACTGAGGTCTACATCACTCCTCCTGGCTAATCAATTTGCCTTTGAGACTTCGACTTCTGCCCTCTCAGTCTCACACCCCAACTTCTGGCTCTAAAAATCAATTCTCCAACAAATTTACAAATCCCCTCTTAGCTTCTGCGTGGCCCTGCATCAACCTCTCTAGCTCTGCGTTGTCTTTGTTAGAACTCTCTCTGCCTTTTTTGTTGAGTATTTCTGGATCAGGAGAGATCTCCAACTGGAACTATCCTTGCCCCTCACTGCAAAAGATCACTTCGAATTTCTCTCCGGCAACTTCTCAGCTTTAGAAATTCGATATTTTGATCTCTACTCGATGCGTTCTCCAAGTGCCCATCAATGTCCTTATAATCCTCCAGCTGAGAACCAACAACCCATATTAGATTCTAATCAATGGCTCAGATCATCTAATCTCGATCTTCGTCTTTATCTAGAAGTTTCACCCACAGTTAGATTAATACCCTTTAATTATTTTAAATTCCTAAGTTTAGACTTAGGCAACCATTAAAAATAATTAATTATTTTAATAAAACTGTCTCTGGGTGGAATTTCGCAAAACGATTTTTGGGTATTGGAGAATGCATGTGTCTAAGCCTCCCTGCAAATTTTGAGACTTACAGCACATCCGATGCTACCAAAAATCAACACTCGCTCTTAGCGAGGAATGTGCTCTAGCAATGCACCCTGCTGAAGCATCACCCTATTCTATAACATCTCCCTTTGCGCTGCAAATGTCTGACGTCACTGCCCACCAACTACTGTGCCAATGCTGCATCTATACTGCTACTGGCCCTACCACTACCAACATTGCAACTGTACTGCAACTCCCTCTCAAATTTTGCATCTGTGTTGCTGCTAGCACTGCCACTACCAACACTGCATCTGCACTGCAACCTTCTCCAACTGTTGTTGCTTCTGCATCAGCAATAGAAAAGCATCCCAAATTATTGAACAAGTGTTCAGTATGATGCATCTTGTTGCTAGAGTCTGACTGTTGCTAGTCTCTACGTTGACCCTTTGAAGCCTATGTCGTTGTTGACTCTACTCTATGCCAATTGCACTGTTGTCAACTATAGCTTTGCGTTGCTCAGTCTCTAGCGCTCCTAGTCACTGCAACTGTCATTCCGACACTCCTTTGCACCAACTGACAGTGGTCCATCCTGCTACTTCTGATCTGGGCTTCCGTAGCAAGGAATTGATCCAAGAGGTGGACTCCTCAAGGATCCTACCCATCTATAGTCCTTTCAAACTACAGCTCTAGATCTCCCCATCGGGACCTGGAGATCACTGGGTTGTCATGGCAAACTCCTCCTCCTAGATCTTCGCAGTTGCAAGCTTCAGATCATGTTTCTCATCTTTGTCCTTCTTCTTGAGAGGACACTGTGTTGCATAGTGATCAAATTCACCACACCTGAAGCATTTGATCTTCGAAACATCTTTCTTCTTCTTCCGCTACTCTTGTTTCCCCTTGGATGCGAGGGTTGCGTTCTCTTCCCCCGCCTTGGGCTTCGACCCACTGTTGCTGCTTCTATCAAGTTTACACTTGACCAAGTCTCTCCTTAACTCCTCTTGCTTATGAGTTGCCCACATTCCATCCCAATCTGGCAAAGTCACCCTGCCCAGGATGCTTTGGACAAAAACTTGCCACTCCTTAGAAACTGAATTCAGGGCCAGTCTTACCATCTCGAAACCTTGAGGTGTTGACCCACCAATTGCCAGCTCGTCTCGAGTCTCCTGAAGCTTAGTAAGGAACGAAACAATGCGGTCCGCCTTCTGCATCTGCATAGATCTCATCTTCTTCTCCAAGTACATCTTTCGTTGCTCGAAAGATTGTTGATATAGCGTCGACAAGGCATCCCACATCTTCTTGGCAGTGTCTCTGCCAGCGATGTGACAAACCATATGATCCTTCACTCCGTTGAGGATCATTCTCTTGGTCTTCGTCATTTCTCCCTTATACTTCTTGAGCGGATCTGGATCCGCAAGCTCAGCTACCACGTTGTCGACGTGGATCTTGAGAAAATTTTCATTCAGAAGGCACAACATCCTTGCCTTCTAGATCACATAGTTGGATGCACCATCCAACCTATCCTGATCTCTCAATCCACTGGCTACCATCTCTGCCAATCGAAAAAGTCAAATGACCTCCTCTCCCTTGTTGTTGCTCAGCAAATGAGAATTCAAACTCCCTGGCTAGGAATTCTCTAAGGAAGAAATTCCCTCAAGTGCCTTTTTTTCCTTCTAACGTCTTTCTGCCCAGCAACTGCCTGCAGAAAACTACGTCACACCGAGAACTCCTCTTCACTGAAGATTTTGCAGCGCTGCTCCCTCTGTTGCTGAAAAATCTTGGTCTAGAAATCCTACCTCTCTGTCAACTCACTCAGAGAGAGATTTACTACGAAAATCTTGCCCTCCTGGCCTAAATTGCGCAATCCCTTTAGGGAGTCAATTTGTTGCCTCTGCATGATTTTCGAACTCCCTTCGTCCTTCAGCGTTGAACTCTTCCAGCACTGCTCTCTTATTTCACCTACTCCTCTGATACCATATGCAAATTTGGAAGCCCCAAATTTCTATTGCAACAACTGATTATGTTTCTTCTATTTGTTAATTATTGAACAAAATTATTTATTGTTTCCTACAGTAAACACCGAAACTAATACACTGGAACCTTCACCATTTAAATAAAATGTGGAAACAAGAAATTGAACAAGAAAGAAATACACAACACAGTTATTTTTGGACAAATGTCCCCGGAAAAACCCAGTGTGGGAAAACCTGTGCAGTAGCTGAGGGTTTTATTATTATGCAGTAGTAATTTTTGAATACAATCTCTGGATGCCCTCCTAGCTATCCAGTACGGAGAATATCACTGACAAAGAGATGAGTGAGATTACCTTACACTATCACAGGAGATCCTGGTTGATCCAACCACTGAATGGACTGCCCCTCGCTGCGTCTGCATAGTCTCTACACAATCCCTACGAAGGCCCTGCGTCACAGCTACTGGAGTCTACATCACTCCTCTCAGCTAATCGATTTGCCTCTGAGACTTCGACTTCTGCCCTCCCAGTCCCACACCTCGACTTCTAGCTCTAAAAATCGATTCTCCAGCAAATTTACGGATCCCCTTTGGGCTTTTGCGCTGCCACTGCGTCAGCCTCCCTAGCTCTGCGTTGTCTCTGCTGGATCTCTCTCTGCCTTCTCTACTAAGTATTCTTGGATCAGGAGAAATCTCCGACTGGAACTATCCCTGCACCTCTTTGCAAAATATCACTTCAAATTTCTCTCTGGCAGCTACTCTGCTTCGGAAATTTGATCTTCTGATCTCTACTCGATGTGTTCTCCAAGTGCCCATTGATGTCCTTCTTATAATCCTCCAATTGAGAGCCAATGGCCCAGATTAGATTCTAATCAATGGCTCAGATCATTTGGACTCGATCTTCGTCTTCTTCTAGAAGCTTCACCCATAGTTAGATTAATACCCTTTAATTATTTTAATTTCCTAAGTTTAGACTTAGGCACCCATTAAAAATAATTAATTATTTTAATAAAACTGTCTCTAGATGGAATTTCCTAAAACAATTTCTGGGCATTAGAGAATGCATGTGTCTAAGCCTCCCTGCAAATTTTGAGACTTAGAGCACATCCGATGCTACCAGAAATCAACCTTTCCAACCACCAAGGGGAAGTAACATTTCCTCAATCCACCCTACAGTTGATAGGTGTTAATGAATAATAATGATGGTATGGAAGGCAGAAGACTTCATGGCCAAGTGCGATGGTCAAATGGACCAGCGTGATGGGGATCCACATCCTAAGTGTATAAATGTGAGGGAGCAATCGTGGATGCATGAGTTACCAACTCAGCCTTTGTTTTTCCACCTCTCTTGTGCATCTTTTACTTTTGCTTGATTTTTCTTTGTATTACTGCTCATAGCTCAAGGGTTAGAGCTTGCTTTGAATGATGTTTAGCAGTTTTTTCATCCCTTAAGGATGAGTCATTTCATTACTCATCGAGGTTGGGACATGCAAGGATTTTTTTATGATGTAATAGAGCAACATGTCCTCAAGAACCAGGTGATGGCCATAATGAATGAGGTAAAGCTCATGTTAGGCTTCTTCCAACGTGCTAATGTTTATGTCCTAGTCATCTTTTGCATTTTGATATTCCTTTTTTATTTTACTTTGTGGCCATGATTTGCTCTTTTCTTTTCTTTTCTTGTCGCTGCATCAACGTCCTAGGGAAATTTTTTGGACCCTACCCAGGTAATGAGGATGCATGGGTGTCGAATCCCAAAGAACCAATGGTTAGTTGAACCCGAAGAACGAATGTGAGATAAGGGCTTGTAATGTATGATGGAAAGCAATAAGTAGAGGAATAGGGATCGATGGAACTATGCTATCTGAATCAAGGCTTCCTGAGTAGTGCCCCTCCTATACCCATTGAGCCATTAGGGGAGGTCCCACTGGACTAGGATCAAATATTAACCCCCCATTTAAGGTGAGGGAACAAGATCACAATCAAAACCCCTCTCTCTTCCAGAACACCCCATAATCCATATCAAATGCCCAAATACAAACAAGTATAAGCACCTAATTGCAAAATGAATAAAGTACCTTTTGGTCGAAAGCCCACCTTCGTCCATGTGCTCTTTCCAAAGGGGTGAGAGATATATGGTTGATGCAGGTGGCAAATATATACTGGCACATCATCAGCTAGTGGTGGTCGTCAAGGGTTGCATGGTTGGCCAGCTGGATGTGAAGAATGGAAGAAAAAATTTCTCCTATAGGGTTTTACCCATTTTGGTGGGTAACAAGTCCTTCAACAACAATCTAAGGCCCCCGTACAAGGGACAATGGCCCTCGAGCAAATTACATATACAATAATTACCCTAGATCTGATACAACGGATGTAGCCCTAGACCCATCCTCTTCATTGCTTTGTGCTCTTTCCTCGGACCTAGAACAACTATCTCACTCATAGCAAATTTGCAATATTACTCATGCAAATCTCTTGCTTACTTGAGAGAATCTCTTTCTCAATGTCTCATGCTCCTGCACATCTCAATGCCCTGCTCGGCCCTCTCAACTCTCTTACCAAGCCACAAGTATGAATCACTCACCCTTGTACTTATACTTTTCCAAAGGGTGCAATCCCATGGGTTATTAGAATACCATGGGTATATAGGTGCAAACCTACATCACTTAGCCCACTTTCCCCACACATGAGAATACTCCCAATGCTATGCAAAACATCAACAAATAGATGCATAACACTATATAATTTGACAGTTTGTCGTTTGTTCCTACAACATATATGCATTAAAGTTGGAGATAGTTATTCTCCACCATCCACTTGAAACTCTAGTGAGGATTAACAATTTTTAATGTTCAATAACCTCGTCTGAATGTAGTAGTTTCATAGCCTAGTTACAGCTAAGATTAATACAACTAGGGAATTCGCCAACCAACTATATACACTAGCAAACCCTTAGTTTTTAGTTATGAATAGTGTTTCCATTCGAGCAATTATCTCAAAGACACTCTCATATGGGTGTGATTTGTTGTTGTTTTGATGAGATTCCTGCTCATCAAACTAGACTTGTTATTCTCCATCATCAGTTGCATTCTTGTACTCATCAATCTTCACAAATTCAATGGTATATCAATTCCCATGTCCTATGTTGTGAATCTCAAATGTGCTAGTTGGTCTCATAGTGCTTCAATCTGCAGTTGGTATGGATTTTTCATTGTGTAGTTTTCTTGATTAGAAGAGGAGCTAAGGTTTGACTTCTTTGTGAAGTTTAGCATTAGATGGGAGCTAAGGTTTGACTTCTTTGTGAAGTTTTAGCATTAGATGGATATTTTGTCACTTATAACTAGTAAATATGTTACCTAGTTATTGCATCTAACCAGGTTAGGATATAATTACTTATGGATAATTGTGCCTTAATTTAGGCCACTAGGTACTACTAGGAAATCAGGGTGGGTAGCATAGTCACATCCCTCCCATACTTAACATTTTCCATCAATTTCCTTAACATTTCCATCTCATTCATAAAAGAATCAATATCCCCTAACTTGTAGTTAACTTATCAAATGTCATCAAAAGGATCAAGAAGAAAAAAGAAAAAGAATGCAAGCCTTAACAAAATCAAGCCAAAATAAAACGCTCAAGGGGTGAAAACCATAAATAAAGAAAAGAAAAATAACTACTTCACTATGCCCTCCTCCCTATTAGAGAATCTAGTATGGCAGGTATTTGAACAATTCTCATATCCTTAATAATTGCTTGTGAATTTTAATTAGCTTCTTATTGTTCTTTATTAAATCCTTTTCATCAAACAATTATCAAGAGCATAACCATGAAGATCATAAAAGATAGCAGACACAAAATGTAGGCTCCAAACTAGGGCAAAACCCCTCCAAGGGGAGAACCCAAAAAGAATCTCTTCTCTTCTTATAAAATTAGATCAAATGAGAAATCCAAGGCCCAAAGACCAAATCCAAGACTCAAAAACCAAAGCCAAGACCTCCTCCAAGCACCAAGTTAGCCCTCCAAAGATTCCTTCCTTAAGCAAGTCTAAGTCCTCAAAGTCAATGAAAGTCAAAACTCCAAAATTCTGCTCTAGTCAAACTTTTCGGCCCTCTGTCTCAGGCCTAATTTTTGGACCTACAATTTTTGTCTTACCAATAGTTGCAGAAACCCTAGTTTCGCATGTGTGAGAGAGTAAGCACAAGAATTGTTGAAAAATGTAACTAGTGTCGGTCTTCATAATTGTATTTGAGTCGTGATGTAATGTATTTGTCAAAAAGAAGAAAAAGAAATTTTATTATCAAAAGAAATTGACTTATTGAAGCATGGGCTTCATGTTTCGGTCAATTGTTTATAGTTCAAAGCCTCCATTGTAGGCTTCTAGGGTTTATGTCAAGTGTGCTTGTCTTTGTTATAATGTAAAAGACCCTTCTTATGCTTCGTCTGTCAAAAAAGAAAATTATTTTTATGTAAAATAGGTCATTTAGGCCTCCTCCGCCAAGTCAGCCTCAACCTAGACAAGTCGACCTAATTGAGGGGCAGAATCTACTATATAAAAACAGCATTTGGAGGACAAGACACACAAGTTTGACTACAGGAATTTGGGTGTGATTACAAGAATTCACGACTATAGGAGTTCAGGTGGAATTGCAAGAATTCAGGTGTGATCACAAGAATTCACGACTATAGGAATTCGGGTGTGATTACAAGAATTCGCGACTACAGGAATTCGGGTGTAATTGCAGGAAAACAAAGTTGCAAGACAAGTTGAAGTATTGAAGATGGAGGACAGAAGTTTTGAAGTAGTTGGGGTTGAAGTTCTAGATTGTTGTTGGGGGCGAAAATTCTTAAGTTGTTGGGGGTCGAAGTTCTAGATTGTTATTGCGCTGTAGCTGCTAAACAAGAAGGGACTACCGAAGTTTGTTGAATCATCTTGAAAGGCTGACTTGGTGGAGGAGGAAGGTCTTTTGGGTCTAAGGTCTTGGTCTATCTCAATTTGATTTACTAGTGGAAGAGTTTGACTGAGTTTTCCCCAAGAGGGGTTTTAGCCCTGGCTAAGAGACTACATCTGGTGTCGTTGATCTTCATGTTTTGTTTTGATGATTGCTTGATGAAACAAAGATAAAAGAAAAACATAAGAAAGTTAATAAGAGCATAAAGATATCACAAGTAATTATCAACATAAGAAAATCCTTCTGCCTTTCTGATTTTCTAACAAGAACGAGTTATTTCTCTTCCTTTTTTTACTTTCTCTTGCTTTCTTGTCCTTTGCTCCTCTTGCTTTTTCTTTCTTACTCAAGATTGAACTTGAAGTGTGTCCAAATGAGTCGAGTTCTTTTCCTTTATATACCTTTCTCAAGTGGTCGAATAGGCCTCTTCTAGGCCGACTATTCACTAGCAAGGTTGACTTGGTCTTGGAGGTCATTTTGACTTTCTAGACTCAAAAATATTTTATCTTTCTTGTTACAAAATTTGCCCAAATGGGTCTTATACATATGACAAAGACCCTTTTGACTCAATGAACCCTAGGAGCATGAAGAACATGCTTGACCTAGTGACAAATCAATTTGAACATGAAACCCATGCTTAAAATAATAAATCTTTTTCTCTTTTTACAATATTTATAATTTCATAAGTACATAGATAATTTTGAAGACCGAATCTAGTTACATTCTCCAACACTCCCTCTTAACTAGGGAGGTATTCATAATTACATAACCGGTACAAGGATTCTCTCAAACTGAAATATTTTCATGAGAAGAGTCAGATTGATAAGTCATCTTTAAGCATCAACATCATAACTAGCATTGTTAACATAGCAAGATCATAACTAACAAGCTCTACTTATATTAGAGCATAATGCTTGAAGGCTTTACATGAGACACCACACTACCTCTTAAGGCGCATACCCCATCCCGATGTTCACTAGGTATGTCCTTTTAGGACTATTCTTTTCTTGGATTTTGGATCCTCAAAGAATATCGGTCCTCTTCGACCACTCTTATCTTGGTTACCCTGTCCCATCCTCAAAGAGTGTCAGTCCACAAGATTACTTCCTTGTTGATTTTTGTAGCTTGGGAGGTACTCCAAGCCTTAAGGATCGGGGTTTGGAGGAATGAGTTCCACAAGTGGCCTTGTGGGCTTGAAACCCAAGCTTGGGGTTTTGCATCCATCGATGTTTGGGAAAAAACCGTGATGAGATTACGACATGTGATGGATGAGGATGATAGTAGATGACGCGACAAATCCAACGCATCAAGAATCGTCCAATTTCGAGTTGTCCTTGTAGACTTATTAATTTTTTAAGTTATGTGTGGGCTAATTTGTCAAGGAAAGCATGTCGGCTAGGGCTAGTTTAGCCCTCTTGACAAATTCATTGGATCCCTTGAGAAGTGTATAAATAAGAGGGCTCATTGAGGCTATGAAGCATATCCTAAGGAGCATTCATCATCAAGATATACATCTGAAATATCAAAATACCTAAGGCAGTCGAGTTTTTGGTTTTGTGACTGTCTTAGGGTGTCGTTTTATTGAAGAAGGGAGGCCACTGATGTCTGAGGCAAGAATAAGCCTGCGTGGAAGATAGAAGGGCTAATTCTAGACCAGATTGGGCAGTGAACTTCTCAAAGCACAAGATTACGGTTCAGAGGTGAGTTTTGGGTTGTTTTGCATATGTTATATGTCTTTGTATGGGCCACAGGAGAGTGTTGTATGTACATCACTATGAGGAAGGTACTTGGAGGGTCATGATGCCTTGCGAAGGTCTCCTCATTGATCCACAACTATTAAAGGGAGACCGCAGCCTGAACAGAGGCATTCTTCCATGAGTTGGGTACCGTTTTATCTTGTTATTGGTACAAAGTTTCTCTAGGGTGCGTTGAGGAGGAGCCTCAAGCCCTAGACAAGTGTTTTGAGTACCTAGATTTGGACAACAAGGAGAGTAGCTCATTGGGAGAAGATTACATAGGTTTGAAGCAGTGGTTGAGGGTTGTTAAGTATGCCCTAACCAAACTTGCAGGTGCACAGAACTCAAGGCAAGGAGGCAACAGCAATTCATTGTAGATGATTCCTTGATGATGAGTAGATGCTAGAGGATAGACTGTCCTAGTGTGGACAAACTTGGAGAAGTCTGTTGGCAACCAAGAGAAGGGTTTCCTAGGTGTAAGGATGCCCTAACTAGGAGCAGATGCTATAACAGGATTGTTCACTCATGATCTGTTGGAGGGCAGCATGAGAGTGGACCAAATGTGGATAGTGATTGGGCTTTTATGGTCTGTTGAAGGACAGCATGATAGTGCCCAAATTGGAGCCCGGTGTGCACCATCTTCATGGACTTAGGTGGTTTCTAGAGTGCCAGTTGTTGAGCTCAAGATTTGATCAGCCTAAGGAGCAGTTGAGCAGCCCTAGACTTGTGTGTGGAGAAGGACTTCTACAACAGATGATGTGCAGTCCTCCTAGCCTGTGTTCATTATGGGAGATGAACATCTTGTAGTGATAGGTGGCAGCCCTTTGTGCCCTATGTTGGTCTTCATTGGAGCAGCGCAGGAAGACCATAGTCGACGGAAGTCCTTAAGTAGCAGAGTAGTAGCAGTGAGAAAATTGAGAGTTGTTCACAAACGGAGTTGTGAACAACCCGACAAGAGTCTCAATGTGTTGCGCCCTTGATGAACTAAGGCACAACTAGTGAGCAGATTGGATAGCTGAGGTTCAGTGACCAGATGGACTTGGATCATTAATAGAGGCAATGCTGCAGATCGGGAGCCGAAGGACAGGATAGCTGGTACAGGTTACGACCGAGAGGAGTTGAGAGAGCATGCGATAGCCAGATGGTTAGAGTAACTCGTTGAGGGTAGACTGGTTGTCGATGGACTGACACCAATCCCCAGTTTTGTATTCTTGTACTAGTGGACGTATGAGGGCCATTATCCCTAGTACGGGAGCCCTAGACTGTTGTATTATTTAGTTTGATTAATATAACAAAGTTGGGTTGAAAATTGTAAAAGTTGTCTATATTTTGTGCACTAGTAGATTTACTGTTATTTATATTTCGCTGTGCAAGTAGTTCCATTGTGATCTTTGGTTTGCTAGCGTCAGTGATTTAAGATTCTATCCCAGACACCAAGATCGTGGAAAAACAGCATTCCTATCTTGGATTCCCAGTCCTCAAGGAGTACCAATCTCATTCACTTATCCAATCCTCTGGATCCCATTCACCCTTGTTGACCTTCACTAGACGTACGGTTGTTAGTCCTAGCCTAGTGCATGGCACATGAAGAAGAGAATATAATGTCCATCAGCATTCCCACTTAACCAAGGAGATAATCCTCATTCCCACTTAATCAAGGAATAGATCCTTGCTCCTTCTCAACTAGGGAGACATAATCACAAGTCTAAGCTTGTTTCATAAAATACATCAGCTACTTTCTTCTTTCGTGAAGATCTTCAGTAGCTGCAAGGTTCTTCCTTTCCTTTGCATCATCATGTCATACTTCTAGACAGGGTTTCTTGGATCCTTAGAGTGCCATCACATATCAGACTACGATCTCTTTAGATCTATGCAACTTCTTCATCAAAAGTTTCATCCATCATTTCAAGGAGCCAAAATTCCTCATAGTTGCTAGCACATGCCTTCTCTAACAGAGTTTTGCCTCATATTCTATAGAGAGTCATATCAATTCTGCCCTCATGCTTATTGTAAAGACTGCCTCTCAACATATATAGATTGTACAGACTGACTGCTTTTCCATTTAATTCAAAATATAAAGATTGTACAGAATGATTTCCATTAAATTCAAAATATAAAGATTGTACAGAATGATATGTAAACACTGCATCTGCGTACCTGATTCTGCGTACCTGATGTTGATCACATTGCTCCAAGTTTTCTGAGTCCATTACCAAACCAACTTATGCCTCCCTGCCTATCTGGAATCCACCTCTCTGGTGGTTCCCAGACCCAGAGGACTCCGAAATGGATGTCCACTGGCCCCCGTGCCCAAAACTCCAAGAACAGCTCAAATCCCGATTTACAATTCCAAAATCGAGCCCTCTGCTCATCCCTGCTCATCCCTCCAACAGACTGATTTTCTTCCTCCCTTACTTCTCCTTTCGACTATGTTTATATAGGGAAGGTTTCTTCCCCCCAGAAATCCCACCCCCTTTTCCTCCAATTAATATCAAGATTTAAGCTTATCCATTTAAGATATTTTCACTGAGTTGGTCATTTAAGATATTTTCACTGAGTTGGTCATTTAAGATATTAAATGAGATTTCACCCTTATCATCTCAACTGACTTCGAGAATAGTATATTTTCCTTTAAGTACTTTATTGTGAATTGTCCAAGATTTATGAAGTAAAGTAATCTTGTCCATGGTAGTAATGATTATTTATTATTAAATAAAATTTTATTAATAAAATAAATAAATATATTTTATTGTTCTACTTAATAAATAAGGTATTAATTAATACTTTCTTAAAACTAATTCATTTTCTTTCATAGACATTTATACGATTAAATTAGTATGTATACTAGTGCAATGCCTGCGATGCATGTGTATGTAGCTATCATACACACGTCTCGTAAGCATGCTAATAATCAATGACTTAAGTTGGGTCATTACATACACCCCTCCTTCAAAGACAACTTCGTCCCGAAGTTGAGTTTATTTAGCATTTATTTTAATGATTAATATAATTTGTGTAAGGATTACGTCCCGTAAAACTTTTTATATATATATAAATTTAAAACTTTTATAGGTTTACAGCTTTAATAGTCGTACCTTGTCCTAACTAGGTTCCCAAGCTATTCTAAAATCATCCTATCCTTCCTAATCTCTTCCGCTCCCATCCTATCCGTCCTCTACTGGAGTATGCTATGGCGTCAGTTATACTGTCCTAACCATTCATAACTCTAAGGATGGCAGCGTCAACTAAATTGACCTGATTTCCTCGTAGGCATCCGGCAGTCATCATCACACGTCTAGGGGAGCGTGACTCACACAGTCCTCCCATGACTCCAGGTTTTGGAGGATTAACAGTGGGCAACACCTCCACCCCTCCTAGTAGAATTAGGGTCAATACCCTATTATGGAATCTCATTGAGCCTCAATTGTTCTTGGAGTTTTGTCATCACGAAGTTGGTTTGGTAATGATACTATCTGCAATGTAAACACTTGCCCACAAATTATAACATATGCATCGATATATTCAAAATCAATTATATTTAGATGACGATTTTCTATGCATTTTAATAAACGTTCATCTATTGTATTGATCTTTGAGTTCATATAACATACCAATATATCTGTAAGTTCATTTTCACATCTAGTAGTCAAGTGTATTCATTATTTTATTTCCATCTCATCATTCATATTGGTATGTAAAATAAAATAAAATTATAAATATCACATCCCTAACATAAGTCATGATTTATATAGGTATTCATGTACCAACAACATTAAGCATAATAATTGGAAATCATTCTTTCATGTATTGATTGTGCATGAAACTTATGGTTTCCAGTCCTACATGTTTAACGCTAAACATAGGTATAGCTGTTAGTTGTGAAAGTCCAAGGATGTGGAAGTGGTGAACGAATAATAACATTAAAATGACTCTGAGTACACAATGTGGAGGAAAACTTCATCATTGAGAACCTTGGAAAGGACATCAAGGAACCAGTAGTAGGGTCAGATGGGCCATGCGTGACGGAAGAAGTTGCTAACAAAGATGAAGAAAAGATTGAGAGAGAAAAAAATTTAAGGTCAAGACTTTAAAGATTGGTGTTGAATTTGTTTCATTACAACTGGAGAATGTGGGCTCTCACTAGGTAGTGTGTTCCCAGATGATAGTGAAGAATCTGTGAAGGAGTGTGCCATTCCTTTGGTGCTTTGATACCATATGTAAAGACTGCCTCTCAACATATATAGATTGTACAGACTGACTGCTTTTCCATTTAATTCAAAATATAAAGATTGTACAGAATGATTTCCATTAAATTCAAAATATAAAGATTGTACAGAATGATATGTAAACACTGCATCTGCGTACCTGATTCTGCGTACCTGATGTTGATCACATTGCTCCAAGTTTTCTGAGTCCATTACCAAACCAACTTATGCCTCCCTGCCTATCTGGAATCCACCTCTCTGGTGGTTCCCAGACCCAGAGGACTCCGAAATGGATGTCCACTGGCCCCCGTGCCCAAAACTCCAAGAACAGCTCAAATCCCGATTTACAGTTCCAAAATCGAGCCCTCTGCTCATCCCTGCTCATCCCTCCAACAGACTGATTTTCTTCCTCCCTTACTTCTCCTTTCGACTATGTTTATATAGGGAAGGTTTCTTCCCCCCAGAAATCCCACCCCCTTTTCCTCCAATTAATATCAAGATTTAAGCTTATCCATTTAAGATATTTTCACTGAGTTGGTCATTTAAGATATTTTCACTGAGTTGGTCATTTAAGATATTAAATGAGATTTCACCCTTATCATCTCAACCGACTTCGAGAATAGTATATTTTCCTTTAAGTACTTTATTGTGAATTGTCCAAGATTTATGAAGTAAAGTAATCTTGTCCATGGTAGTAATGATTATTTATTATTAAATAAAATTTTATTAATAAAATAAATAAATATATTTTATTGTTCTACTTAATAAATAAGGTATTAATTAATACTTTCTTAAAACTAATTCATTTTCTTTCATAGACATTTATACGATTAAATTAGTATGTATACTAGTGCAATGCCTGCGATGCATGTGTATGTAGCTATCATACACACGTCTCGTAAGCATGCTAATAATCAATGACTTAAGTTGGGTCATTACATACACCCCTCCTTCAAAGACAACTTCGTCCCGAAGTTGAGTTTATTTAGCATTTATTTTAATGATTAATATAATTTGTGTAAGGATTACGTCCCGTAAAACTTTTTATATATATATAAATTTAAAACTTTTATAGGTTTACAGCTTTAATAGTCGTACCTTGTCCTAACTAGGTTCCCAAGCTATTCTAAAATCATCCTATCCTTCCTAATCTCTTCCGCTCCCATCCTATCCGTCCTCTACTGGAGTATGCTATGGCGTCAGTTATACTGTCCTAACCATTCATAACTCTAAGGATGGCAGCGTCAACTAAATTGACCTGATTTCCTCGTAGGCATCCGACAGTCATCATCACACGTCTAGGGGAGCGTGACTCACACAGTCCTCCCATGGCTCCAGGTTTTGGAGGATAAACGGTGGGCAACACCTCCACCCCTCCTAATAGAATTAGGGTCAATACCCTATTATGGAATCTCATTGAGCCTCAATTGTTCTTGGAGTTTTGTCATCACGTAGTTGGTTTGGTAATGATACTGTCTGCAAGTAATGATACTATCTGAAATGCAAACACTTGCCCACGAATTATAACATATGTATTGATATATTCAAAATCAATTATATTTAGATAACGATTTTCAATGCATTTTAATAAACGCTCATCTATGGTATTGATTTTTTTTTGAGCTCATATAACATACCAATATATTTGTAAGTTCATTTTCACATCTAGTAGTCAAGTGTATTCATTATTTTAATTCCAACTCATCATTCATATTGATATGTAAAATAAAAATAAAATTATAATTATCACATCCCTAACATAAGTCATGATTTATATAGGTATTCATGTACCAACAACATTAAGCATAATAATTGGAAATCATTCTTTCATGTATTGATTGTGCATGAAACTTATGGTTTTCATTCCTACATGTTTAACGCTAAACATAGGTATAGTTGTTAGTTGTGAAAGTCCAAGGATGTTGAAGTGGTGAACGAATAATAACATTAAAATGACTCCGAGTACACAATGTGGAGGAAAACTTCATCATTGAAAACCTTGGAAAGGGCATCAAGGATCCAGTAGTAGGGCCAGATGTGCCATGCGTGACGGAAAAAGTTGCTGACAAAGATGAAGAAGGGATTGAGAGAGAAAAATTCAAGGTCAAGACTTTAAAGATTGGTGTTGAATTTGTTTCATTACAACTGGAGAATGTGGGCTCTCACTAGGTAGTGTGTTCCCAGATGATAGTGAAGAATCTGTGAAGGAGTGTGCCATTCCTTCAGTGCTTTGATCACAGTGAGATTGCAGTAACTGAGGTAGGTTGTTCAGAGTCCAATTTTTTTTTTTTTGAATGTGTAAAACCCAGTGGACATTAACGTCAGTAGGCAGTGAAATTAACCTCGATAATTCGGTGAAGCATATCGTAGGGGAGAGACAATAGTTTATATTCGTCACTGGATGAATCCAGTCAGAATGATGTAAGAATGCATGTTACATATGCTCTGGATGAAGTTTCTGTAATAGTACATTTGCAAAGATTGCCATGGTATGTCTAATAATAAATAAATAACTAACTTTAGTGAAACTCTAAGAAGTTTCTGTGGAGGAATTGGGAGAAATGCTTGTTTGATTATCAAAGAAATAAATGCCATAGAGATTTTGAACTAGACATCACAAGGTTGGATTGCAAGAGGTTTTAAAATCTCTGGTTGGATTACAATTGTTTAGAAAATGATAATGGACAAACAATTGTCAATTCTTGCTGGAATTAGTTTACACCAGAAGTCACCTATCCATAAAAACTTAATGACCTTACTTTTCACTAGACTGCTAGATTTTGCAGTATTATTTCCCTTAGCAGATATTTCAAATCTGCCACTATTTTGTTCATACATTAAAAGATTTGAAAACAAAAACCTATATATAACAATTTTGCTCAAATCTATAGCAGATAAGTTTGTCCAATCCTAACATAATTGACTGCTTAGTCAATAACTTAGAATGAAAATTGATAGCTTTCGTAAACTTTGCGCATCATACTCATCCAACCAGTCAGCTCCAACAACTTTAAAACATGCTATCATTTTCATGTTCTGAAATGAATTCTTATCAAAACATATCAAGTTGATTCTTACAAATATTATTTACTAGTCAGGATATGCCTCAGCCAAAATGACTCTCTTTGAAAGGGTATTATCTACTATCCATTGTTGTTGAGCTTGAACATATATAATTTGTTGCACGGTGGACGTAAGCAACATGAATAAATTTCTCATTTGACAATCCAGCAATTGAATATTACAATTCACTGTGTTCTGCATCTTACCTTTTTACTGTGTTAACAATACATTCTGATACCTCGTATAGTATAGTATAGTATATATATATATATATTTTAATTTATTATATTCTGGTTGAACTTTTGAATTTGCTCTCATACTTTTGCTCTTTTTCTATAGTGTCTTGTATGGTTGATGATGATTCTATATCTACATAGCATCTTCAGAATTTCCTCTACGATATGCTCATACAATATTCTGGAGCAAAAGCAGCTCTTGTATTTTGCTCTACAAGAAAAGGAGCTCAGGAAGCAACATTCCATCTCTCTCTCAAACAGTAACGAATTTTGGATTTTCAAATCCTTGAATAAAGTTAATGGACCATGGGATTGGGAGAGGATGTTAGGCAATTCTGCAAGTCGTATATAAATGACTTTAAGGACAGCCATGTCAAATTATGGGGTGAGGAAGACCAGTTGCTATGGTCTCTTATCCTTTCCATGACTTATGCTCCCAAATTGGGATATCAAGGCCTGGCCGAGGAAGGTTTAACGGGGCAACCGATTTGGTGCAGACTCATATGGAAGTTAAGGTAAAATATTCATGTGGCTGGCCTTTAACAACAAAACTCCTTTATTATAGGTTTATAGAATAACAAACAAACAAAACAACAAAAAAATGAAAACGAACAAGGATGTATAGTTCATACCAATAAAAGAGGAAACTATTAATCAATTGCTTCTGAGTTGCTCTTTCCCAAAGAAATCTGGAAAGGAGTTTCAAAGGAAGAAGTGTGTTGAAGAAGCCTTCGAGTCCAACACTGATATTCCTCAGGCATAAATTCATGGTGCCTCTAACAGGAATCCTCCAATAAGAGGATTCAGAGGAATCTTGTATCAATCCCCAAATCACAGCATAACTTTCAAAGTTGGTAGTGCAATAACCAACAGCTATTGTAAACTGATAGCTCTTGAATTAACCCTCCAATCGGTTCAAAAATACAATATAATGCTACTTCAAGTTTTTTTTTTTATTTTTTTTATTTTTTGGGTTGGGATTCTTCACTATTTATCGAATGGATTTGAAGTCAATGATATACAACAATAGACGGCCTCTGTCTCACCCATTTCTTCGTCTCATATACACAGGAACAGGAAGAAGGCAGCAGATGTACTTTCAAAAGAGACATTGCGGCAAACGTATGGTACTTGGACCATTTCTATCGTTCAGGATGGGCACACAATTCATCTCCCTCATGCACCATGGTTATGATCTCCTTTCTCCTGACAGTGGACAGATTGCAGATTTGGTTTTTTGAAAAAAATATAACAGCCATCTATATATATATATATATATATACACAGAGGACAGTTTTCATGCCTTCAAATTGAAAGTTATAAGGTCATTTAAAATCTCGCAGACCAATAGGACTGGTATACAAGCTGTTGCTCCAACCTTTGATAATTGGGCAACATAGTTATGTATTAACTTTTGCTCTCAAAGCTTGTTTCCAAGGCTCTAGCTTCATAAGATGTGGCTGCATGGTAATTATGTTATGACGGAAGCATGCTTAGTTCACTGATGGGAGATGCAAGACAACACTGCTCCTCATCAACGGATTTTAATCCGTGTGTCGACTCGTGGGTGCATAGATGTATCGTTACGTGGCATCTTTAACAGGCGGTGAAGGCCCTGGAGCGTTTTGACGAATTGGCTTCTTTCCGTATTATGATTCCATTCCTGCTACAATTATTAAATCAATATTATTGTAGTGATTTTAGACCTATCAATAGTATATATGATGCGAAAATAAATAGTGGTCCCAACCAAACGCTATAATGCATTGATTATATACTTGGAACCATGACTATGTGTTAATCTATATACTCAACAGTTTATTATTTGCTGAAAATTTATATATATATTATTGGTTGATACATACGTTGCCTCTGCCGCAAAATTATCCTTATATTTATTATTTTAAATATTAAATTTTTAATTTATAAGTTATACGTTAGGAAAAGAAATAAAAAATGAAACAAATATTTAGTTAATTAATTTAAAATAAATGCTTAATTCACAGATATCTAAATTCCATTTCATTTAAAAAAAATTATATCTATTACTCTTTATTTTATTTTTAAAAATTTTTTTTGTTAATTAAAAAAAATACAATATATTTTTACAATTCACGACTTAAATAGCCATAAATCAAAGCTAGTCAAACCATGGATTATTAATGCAAACATAAACTAACAACAACAACGACAAAAGCGTAATTATATTTCATTTAAAGATATTGTTTGAGCCAATGATAACAACAATCAATGGGAACTGCCCCCAATGGATCCACTGGCCCAGATATCCCAATTTCAAAGCACATTCCTTCCCTAATTACACATCGATATCTGGCAGCAACTTGCATTGATGCATTCAGTATTTCTCTGACGCTACTGAGGCTTGACCCTTCCTTATGGCCCGAAGGTGTTAAATTTCCAAAAATATTTGAACGTGTTAAATTTTGAATTTTGACCCGAAGCACATTCAAAACTACCCACTCATATTTGGTATCGATGTTTATTGACTTCCAATCTGATTTTAAGATTAAACCACACAATATTCATATTCACTATTGAGTTCCCATCTGATTTTAAGATTAAAAAAAAATCAGATTAAAACACGCAATCTCATATTCCCCGTTAAATCTGATTCAACCCCAATCTGATATTAAGATAAAAAAAAATAAGTAAAAAAAAATATCCGATCATATTCAACCTTACTGTACACCAATCTGATCTTAAAATTAAACTACTTTCACTATCACAACTTTCATTCCGACCTTATCTGATTAAATGATAAATAATAATGATTCGGTACGCGACACCGCAATCAGATAGAAATACGTGATATATGATTTTTTTTTTTTTTTTTTTTTTTTTTTACAGACCTTTAAAGATTTATAATGACAAAAGTACTCCACCAGATCACAAGAACGGGCCGACTCAACAAATAGAACATTCATGGTAATTAGACATCGTCTATTCCAGAAGAATCTCACATGGAAGCAACCTCCCACTGCCCCCGGGCCCAACCCATGAAAGACACTACCAAAGGATTCGGTCATCTATATAAATTAAATTAATTCATTTCTATCAAATTAAATCATCGATATAGATTATTATAAATTATTATTTTCTCATTTTTGCCCAACCATGTGAAACCAGGCCCAGCTAGCCATTGGGCGGGTCCCCTAAGACGACAGGAAGCCTCTAAAATGTGGCATTAAGGCCCCTGCTGATTAATAATACCCATCCTTATTCCTCAACGGGGCATCCTTAGCTTTCAACCCATGATTACTTTTCGGTAACAAACTAAATATTTTACTAGGCGCAAGCACTAATATTTTAGTTAATTTATTTATTTTGATTGAATCGATGGTTTGAACGAGATGCCTGTGTCATGAACTAGACTTCTGTTGTTCACTGCCACCAATCGCCAAAATTCTCACAAGTGGCCTCCATTCGGTTGAGGTGTGAATATACGAAATGAAATGTGGAGGAACCATGACTTTTCCACTTGGCTCTCCAGACATCGCCCCACATGGTCATCCAACTACCCGGAAGGTGAACGGTTGAGATAATGGTTCAAAAACTGCTTCTCCTACATTCTAATTTCTTTGGCCGGACGATTTATTGATTTGCTCTGATTTACTGTCACAGCGCGACTCTCTGGTCATAAGGCTGCAGCAGAGAATCAAGTCCTCCACAGGTTGTATAAGATCTTTGTGGTCACAACCAGGAATTTCGGACCACATTTTCCGCATGCCAATCAAATCTTGAAGCATGCTGTTTGAATGGTGAGCTGTTTGCATTAACGGATTTATCAATTATCAATTCCATCAATTATGCTCGCGGCATCTTCAATTTCGATATATTTTGGTAATTACCGGCCACTTACAGCAAAACAGAGAAAAGACATAATTACCGGTCACTTACAGCAAAACAGAGAAAAGGCATATTAGTTTAATCTGTTGTTACGATTTTCTCTGTTACAATCAATTACAGGAAAGCTATCATGGAGCAGAGCTTGCTGTTCTGCTTTACGTTTTTGCTTGCTTTGCCATTAATTCAGGCGGAGGCATTGCAGGTTTCATCCGGAGCTGAGGTTGGAGAATGAATGCCGGATGAGACTTGGAACTCCATTATTTTTGATAAATTGTGGGGCTGATTGCGCAGAATCAGACTCGTGTTTTTCGTGCCGAGACTCCTTAAAGGGAATTTCACGAATCTCATCAAACACTTCCTCTTCCATTTATGCTGGGTTATTTGATAATATTTCTCTCCAGAAATCGCTGTTTAAACTAATTGTTGCTTTTTCCAGGGCGTCCTCTTCATTCTCTCTAATCCATTGAAGTTCTTCTCCAGGTGCTTTATCTTCTTCAGGGGTTTCTCAATTTCTGTTCCTTTCGTATGGGATCATCATTGATGTAGTACCATCGAAATAATGAGGTCATAAAGATATCAATACCATGATTCCATGATTTCCATGCTCAGAACAAAACTGTACATATTACAGAGATCATTCCTTATTAATATGTTAACATTGTGATTCAACAATGTCGTGATCACCGAGTAGACTACTGTCATATATCCTACGTTTGAATGGAATGACAACAAGGAGAGTGATCTAATATCATTCACAACGAGAAGGATATACGCAACTATGGGATCATCGTGATCCTCTTCATTGATCCCTGTAGAATTTCAATGTAACCCTTGTCACTACCTTTTATGATGTCGAGACTGTAATATGTATGTCGAGATTGAGACAACATCTTTAGGAACAAGCATGATCTCCATGAAGCCAAGACAGTAATATAAGTGTATGTCGAGGATAGTCCATCCATAATGACTGCATCCTCATCCGAAGTTTCTGTTGCTTCATCCATCCGAGATAGGTATGCCAAGAATGAGATAGAGACATCACTTCATCATTTAAA
Organism: Pinus taeda; assembly: GCA_000404065.3. Lineage (NCBI taxonomy): Eukaryota > Viridiplantae > Streptophyta > Pinopsida > Pinales > Pinaceae > Pinus > Pinus taeda. Next base: position 347,066 of record APFE030372764.1, read on the forward strand.
TGCTCAGACTACACGCAGCCTTTTTCTGCTCTGTCCAGCCGAGGACATCACCTTCAGATCATAGCTATGGTGAGAGTAGACTAGCCCGAATCTCTTTTCTTTTTTTCTTTTTTTTGTTATCTGATTATTCACTCACCTTGGTACATTCGACTCACATATCTGATTATTAGGTTGTAATGTGGAAGTTAGGTTCAGTCTTCAGTCTCTGGCAGTTGAAACAGATAATATTAAATGCAGAAAAGGCTCAATTGAGTTGCCGAAGCTTTCAGCGACTAGCATGGTTTCTGAAGGCATGCATCAATCACTGAGCACTATAATTGATTCTGAACAAAAGATATGTAAACTGTTTAAATAGAAGAACTTTCTTATTGTTGTTGGTTACAATTCCAGCTATATGATGGTAGCCACTAAGGTCCCCAGTGTTTGAATTTAAGCTCTGATACCATATGTAAAGACTGCTTTTCCATTTAATTCAAAATATAAAGATTGTACAGACTGATATTAAGTTTTATCAAATAATTTCTATCAATTAAATGCTCTGCGTACCTGATTCTCTGCTCTGCGTTCCTGATTCTCTGCGTACCTGGTTCTCCTGGTTCTCCTGTCTGGTGTTTATCACATTGCTCTAGTGTTTATCACATTGCTCCAGGTTTTCTGCGTCCATTACCAAACCAACTTATGCCTCCCTGCCTATCTGGAATCCACCTCTGTGGTTCCCAAATCCAGAGGACTCCGAAATGGATGTCCACTGGCCCCCGTGCCCAAAACTCCAAGAACAGCTCAAAATTTCCCGGTTTACAGTTCCAAAATTGAGCCCTTTGCTCATCCCTGCTCATCCCTCAAACAGACTTATTTTCTTTCCCCCTTACTTCTCCTTTCGACTATGTTTATATAGGGAAGGTTTCTTCCTTCCCCGAAACCCCACCTCCTTTTCCTCCAATTAATCTCAAGATTTAAGCTTATCCATTAAGATATTTTCACTTGAGTTGGTCATTATTTATTAAATGAGATTTAACCTTATCATCTCAACCGACTTCGAGAATAGTATATTTTCTTTTAAGTACTTTATCGTGAATTGTCCAAAGATTTATGAAGTAAAGTAAATCTTGTCCATTGTAATAATGATTATTTATTATTTAAATAAAATTTTATTAATAAAATAAATAAATATATTTTATTGTTCTACTTAATAAATAAGGTATTAATTAATACTTTCTTAAAAACTAATTCATTTTCTTTCATAGACATTTATATGATTAAATTAGTATGTATACTAGTGCAATGCCTGCGATGCATGTGTATGTAGCTATCATACACACGTCTCGTAAGCATGCTAATAATTAGTGACTCAAGTTGGGTCGTTACACTAAGGGGGGATAGGCTCTAATGCCTCCTTCCTTCTCCCATTGTGTCATATTTGTATATCCTTCAATCCTGTCCCAAGTTGTTCTTAAGGGGGGATGTTAGGATATTCCGACACATAGGAAATAGTTAAGTATAATTTGGTCTAGTGTAGAGTTAGGTAAAATGTGTTTCTTTACTATGTACATTTGTAACTTACAATCCGACGGTCACAATATGTTCTAGACATAAATTGATCTGACGGTTCATTCTCTCCTCGGTATTACCGACACTTGATCCGTGACTTAACACCTAATTGGTCCATGATCTCTATTTAAAGAGCATGGAGGGTCATTTGTAGGTAACCATTCATGAGAGAAGCTTATGTAAATTTTCATTCTTTTATTAATAAATTACCTGAAGTGGCCGCGTTGGCTCAGGCCATGCACTGTTTCCCTCTTTGAGGGTTTTAACCACGTCAAGAATACTAGTGTATTGATCTGTGATATGTTTGTGAGCGGTGTCCTTTGGTGTTCTATCCTGAGGAACTTACCCTGTAAATTCCTACAAAAGGCCTTCTGAATCAAGAGTTACAATCAATTGAAATTTGCAGACAAAAGAACTCATTTGCTCAGGACGTAGGTAGTTTTTGAACTAAGGTCGGACTTAGGTGAGTCGGGCCTAGTCAAAGGTCAGGCCACGTAACAGAGTTGGCAAGAGAACAAAGCCTCGACCCCCGACCTATGTGGGACCAGCTCCAAGTCGGGAGATGGGTCTAGTCAGGCTAGTAGGAGGTTGGACAGTGCAGCAAGGTTTAGCAAGAAGAACAAAGTCCCGACCCCTAACCGATGTGGGACCCGATATAGACAAACAAGTGTCAGAATGAGATTGGCTCACGGCGATATGTTGGCAGCAACATAGTAGATGATGTCTGCATGATCTAACAGTACAGAGGACACGTGGCAGATAGATTTAGAATTTTTCGGTAGCGTAATGGGCCAAATCTAGGTGACACATGTCACCATATAGAAGGTGCCACATGGCCTAGATGATGTCAGCATGACATAAGCTGATGATGTGGCAGAACCTTGAAGTTTGCACCAAGGGATTTTTTTGTGAAGTTTTTCCCATGTATTTGGTTTTCAATATTGAATGAATAAAACAAGCCAAAACAGTGAAAGAGGACCCTAGTCGGCTCTACGGGCAGATCAGAGATCGAGGCAAACGCTCCTATATAAGCAGGCAGAGCGAGCTGACTAATGACCTCCCGACCAACATTGAAAGATGTGCCCAGGAGTCAGTTTTGCGGTGTTTTCAATGTTAAAGAGTTGTCGAGCCTCTAGGTCTAGTCATGAAGTCAGAGGAAAACACGAATGCATAACAGGTGAAGCAGGTCGACCCATGACCTTCCAACCTCCCAACCAACATTGAATGGTGGTGCACCAGAGTTGTTGCCTATATTATTGACAACTGCAGAGAACGAAGGCACAAAGCAGTGAGGACCACGATTACACAGATGTTTTAATGGAGTCAATAGTGACTGTCATAGGCAGGAGACTAAGATAAGAAAGGACCATGATTTGCAAAGGTTGCAACTGACTTCAAAATAACCATGTTTGAGCTTTCTTGCATGCCTCATAGAATTAAATGAAGAGAATAGCTCAGGGCTGCGATACCAGCAGTTATGGGCTCTGGCGGTGTGATGCAGATGCAGATGTCATGTATTATATGCAACAACAAGATGGAGTGTCATGTTGTTTGAACAAACAAAATTCAATGGAGCTACTCCTATCGTGCACAGTTTGACTGAGAATTTATTTCTTAGTATGAAAGACACACGAGTGGACATTCTTTGCATTAATTGTAATGCAGCTGCTGTTGGATCCCATTCTCAATGATTAATGTAGTTGCAGTGGCCTTGCACTCTGATGGAACAGTAGCATGGAGAGCCATGCAGAAGTACGCTTCCAGGCACTGTGTTGCAAATACAACAGAGACAACATCGATCACAGCGCAGTAGAGGAACAAAACAGTGCAGAGCAGTGATGCAAAGGGGGGAATGCAGAATTGGTGAGAGAAACAGAGTGCAGAGATGTTGGTGTGGGACTAACCAAAGTCTCAATGAGAGAAGGTGTATCACAAGGTTGAGACCTACGCTGGTTGAGCAGCAGAGAGCACAGTTAGAAGGAGAATTGGGGAGTTGAAAGAAAGGGATTGATACTGGAACATAACAAATTTGCATTTCTATGTATATGCATTTGCCTTTGTTTTTAGTTTGAAAATTGTATGCAAAGTAGAACAGTGGTTAGCGCAGGTAGTTGTCTACATTCATAAGAGCTTGGTGCCTCTTGGCAAGTAATGGCTTGCTATCTTAAGGGGGTTGGTGCAACCCGTGAGTGGGTGCTCACAAACAAATTGATGTAATTAAGTAGGTGCTTAATTTACATCATAACAACAAACAGATTGGTGGTTTTCTCCCTTTGGGTTTCCACGTAAAAATACCTTATCAATATGTGTATGTTGCTCATGTGACAGATTGTGTGTACATGTGAATGTCATATCCTGTTGTTGATTTGTGTTGTGTATGAATGCTCTCACAAGTAACTGACAGTAGTGAAAAGAATTAAAGATTTATACTTAAGAGCTTTAAAAACCTCATTATTACTGATTCCCCCCCCCCCCCTTTTCTCAGTAATTCCTTATTCCAACAATTGGTATCAGAGCCAAGTTTCCTTCAGGGACAGTCTAACCACTGGAAGGTAGATCCATAAGGAATTATGTCTAGGTAAGAGAGTCAAGATGCTTACTCAAGAAAGATACCAGTGTTTGATGGGACAAATTATGCCTTTTGGAAAGTTAGGATGGAAGTGTATCTTATGTCCCTCAGAATAGATGTTTGGAGCTCTGTACTACTACATTATGATGTCCCTCCCACTGATGCGGATGGTAAAAAATTGTATGGAAATAATGCTAAAGCCAAGAATGCCATTCTCTTTGGCCTTAGTCAATCCAAACTCGTAAAGGTTATGCACTGTAAGTCTGCCAAGGAAGTGTGGGTGAAGCTCAATCAGACTGGTGAAGGAGATGATAAAGTCAAGCAGGCCAACTTCAAACCTTCAGAATGAGGTTTGAAAGCTTAAAATGAGGGAAGAAGACAGCGTAGCAAAATATTTCCTCAAAGTTGATGAAGTAACCAATATGATTAGAGGACTTGATGAAGAAGTCAAAGAAGATATAGTTGTTCAAAAGGTCTTAAGATCTCTCCCCATGAGATTTAATGCCAAAATCTCTATCATTGAAGAGATGGTTGATTTAACGAATCTCAAGATGAATTAGTTGCTTGGTACTCTCACAGCCTATGAGATGAGAGTAGGAAAAGAGAAGTTTGAACCCAAGGAGGCAGCATTCAAAGTGTCCAATAAGGCCAAGGAGCACAAAGATCGTCAAGATTGCTCCAGCTATGAATTTGATGAGGAGCTCAATTTGCTAGGAAACTAAAGCGTGGCATGAGAAAGTATAAAGGGAAGCTACACTTTAAATGCTTTGACAGTGTAAGAGTAGGACATTTTTTGTCCAAATGCCCTTACAAATAAAGGACAAAAAAGGAAGATGATCAAAAATTTAGAAGCAAATCTCAAAAACATTAGAAGAAGAAGTTCTTTAAGAAAAAGGGGCTCTAATCCAAAGAGGATAGCTCAGCACCAAAGTCGGACAGCGAAAACTCTTCAGAAGACGATTCAAATGAGTATTTACTCATGGCATTTGGAGCAAACTCCAAGAAACAAAATATTACTGACTCTGAAGAGGAAGAAGAAGTAGGAGTAGTGGACTTTGCAGGGGAACTCATTAGTGCTCTTGATGAGTTAAAGAAGGCCACCAAAAAGAACAGGCAGCTAAAAGAACAGTTGCAGCGTGTTGAAGAAGGTATGTACAACTCAGACAATGAGGAATTTGTTTATGAAAAAGAAAAACTTGAATAAGTTATTAAAAGAAAAGATAGTTTAGCTCTTCTACTAGAAGAAAAACAATGAATATGTGAGAAGCTATAAGAAGAGAACAAGCATCTAAAGCAGGAGTTGTTCAAGGTAAAGAGGGAAATGATCCCAAGAACATGAAAAGATGAAATTTTGTTATTGAAAGTCAAACTAGAAGAAGCAAAACGAAAAAAGAGTCTCGAGGCAGAGGTCGTCTCTCTAAGAACAAATCTTGAGAGATTGGAGACCGAGAAGGGTATAAATGAAAAGTTTGCAGAAGGAACAAGAAAGCTGGATCATATTTTGAACAGTCAAAGGTCTTCAGGAAACAAAACAGGCCTGGGATACTCTAGACCACAGGAATCTTCTACAGGAAAATTTAACTTCAAGTCTGCAAGATTTGAAGAACCTCAAAGCTATGCAAAGTTGCATCAAGAAAGAATCAATGAAGACAAAAAGCTAGCAAGCCAGAGGAAGCCCATCTCTAGAATAATAACTCTAACAATCCCAAGGAGCCATACCAACAAAGAATGAATCAATCAGCTAGACAACATAGATATCGTCATGCACAAACTCATGAACTTTCAAACTTCGGGTGCTCTCCTTTATTTTATGGTCATTGTTATAAATGTCACATCTTTGGACATAGGGTTGTTGATTGTAGAGGGATCAAAGTTGAAAGAGATGAAAATTCTAGGTACAATAAGTATCATAACTTTAGATCTCAAAACTCTCCTCTCAGAGATCGAAATCTCTTCTCTCCCCTAATGAATGATGTTGAATGCTTCGAGTGTAATAATTTCGGGCGCAAGGCAAGTGAATGCAGAAGCATATTTGAGTACACATCTAAGTCCCAGTACACTTGGTAGCCAACTTTTCAAAAGGATAAGGAGGATTGGAAACAAAAATCCAAAAAGAGCATGGAATGTGGACTTGCTCTGTTGAAACATAATCAAGAAAACAGATGGTATATAGACACTGGTTGTTCCAAGCATATGACTGGGGATAAGAGCAAATTTATGTTGCTAAAAGAAAAGGATAGAGGGAACAATGTCACTTTTGGCAACAATGCCCCACCAAGAATTAAGGGTAAGGGCATAGTTAGTCTTGATCAAAAGACTAAAGCCCAAATGTGTTGTATGTAGAAGGTCTCAAGCACAACTTGCTTAGTGTAAGTCAGATGTGTGATAATGGCTATAATGTGACCTTTCGATCTAAGGACTGTGAGATCCAAAATGAACAAAATGGAAAGTTGGTGGGAAAAGCAGTGAGAACTCACAATAATGTATGTGTTTGATGACTCCAGAGTAAGTTGCTATTTGAGCAAGACAAATGAAGCCCAGTTATGGCACAAGACGCTTGGTCATATGAATTTTGATAATCTAATAAGAGTCAACAAGCTGAGAGTTGTGAGAGGATTGCCAAGGCTGTCAAGGCTTGATAGTTCAATCTGCAAGTCATGTCAATTTGGTAAGCAGAATAGAACTCATTTCAAGACAAAAGAGTTCCCTTCAT